>JAZHYW010068562.1:0-43545 GCA_037355805.1 Ixodes ricinus
GTTCCACCCAATGCTCCCAAAGATCGAACTGCCAAAGAAGGCGCCGTTTCGCTCTGCAAGCTGGCTTTCCCCCAACGCTTGTGATGCCGTTGGGGGAAAGCCAACTTGCAGAGAAGCTGGTTTTCTTTTTTCTTTTTTGGGCAACCGCGTCAACTGCCTGGAAGAAGAAAAAAAAAAGTCTTTGCGGAGGAAGCAGGGAGAGGGTGAGCCAATGAGACCTTGAAAAGGAGAAAAGGCGGCCCACTGAATAGCCGCGTGGACTGTCCCTCGTGACACACAGACGCTACTTCGAGAGTAAACAACTTTTCTAAATGTCTCGTGCTTGTTCGTTGTCAGATTCATTAAAACTCTTATGTAGAATTACCCGCTATATCGAACTGGTTGACTGTTTTTTCTGAGAGTTCGATATAAATGGGTTTGACTGTACTATGGGAATCCGCTGGTTGTAATGCGACACGTTCTTCGGATATGATCGACATGTCCGTCACGCTGCAGTAAAGCCCAGGACGTGCTACAACTATAGCCTTTAGACAGATTCGATCAACTCCTCAGAACTAGGCTTATCCAGACATGCCACACACAACACTGGGAGATACGTTTACCACTGCCATGCGTCCCATCTTCAGCAACAAAGGAAAGGTCTGCGTACATACACAGATGCTTAAAGAGGTTTGTGTGCCTGCACGACACTGTTAGCACGAACGTGATAATGACACTTTTGAGCACTTTACTTAGAAAGAGTATTGTTGGGGGTTAAAGCTTACCACCAAGGTTAGTGCTCCGAATAAGCACTTTCCAACGCACTGTAGTTTCGACCACAGACCTACGATTTGGAGAAAAAAAACATTGAAACCCGGCAATCTCTCATTCACGCTAAGATGCAGTGTTGTGCTATGTGCGTATGTCGATTTTATCCAACTCGTCGGCTTCAGAATGAGGAGAAAACTTCCAGCCTTTCCACTCTGGTGAAAAAGGAAGACCAGCGAAGCTGTACTATGGTGGGAATGAAGTAATGGCCGTCCGCAAGTCGGCAAGCCAGAGTGGAAAAGGCTGGAAAGGTTGCCACCATCTATGAGCGACGGCAGCAAGCAGACAACCGGCAAGCACAACATTCTGGACAGCTACCGCCATCTATGAGCGACGGCGGCAAGCAGACAACCGGCAAACACAACACTCTGGACAGCTACCGCCATCTATGAGCGACGGCGGCAACCAGAGTGTTGTGTCGTCATTTGGTACCGGACACGATCCTGGGGAACCTAGCCCTTAACAGCTCCGCTGTAAAAAACATAGAGTTTTGTATCGCACAGGAATTAAGGCTACAAGCCGCTGTTAGGGGAAAGGGCCCCCCGGGCTCACACTCTCAGGGAGGGGCACTCCCGAAATCGCAACGGTCAACAGTCAGACACCAGAGCTAAGGAGTTGGTGTCTGGGGCGACTGTCTACCATGAAAGATGCTTCCCCTCCCAATTGTTATGTGCGCGTGAAACAATCACGCCGTCATGAAAACCCAAGTGCTGAATCAGTCCACTTCCAGCTGGATCATGGAACTGGTCCCTGCTGGAAATCAGGCAGTCCAGCTGGATTCCAGCTGGACTGCCTCAATTCCAGCTGGGACCAGTTCCATAATCCAGCTGGAAGTGGGCCGATTTTCACCTGGCTCAGCACTGCTGAGTGCTGAGGCACTCGAAGCTTGGGCAGCTCTCCAAGGAGAGACTCGAGGAAGAGAGGGGGACCCACCACGATCCGAGAAGTCTCCGACAATGACCAGGAAGGCCACGCAGCTACCGTAGCAGTAGAGTGCCACCAGGAAGGAGCAGAGGGCCCCCAGGCGGCCCCCGCAGGCCAGGCCCACCGTCCGCTGGTAGCTCTCGAAACCACCCGTCCGCTCGGCACAGCCGCCCAGCACCAGCAGCGACCCCACCACAAACAGGAGCAGCACCTGTAATGCCCCCGTCCCCGGATCACCAGACAGCCAGCCACACACCCACGGTGCTAAGGACTACAAACCCGTTTACCCGTTTATAACGAACAGCAGGAAACGCAAACCCGTTTATAACGAACAGCCTACACCCAAGGCGCTAAGGACTACTACCAAGAGAGTCACTCCAGCCAAAAATGCCCGTTCCATCGACCCCTTCATTCATTACGTTTTAATGGCACAAGAGCAGACGTCTGCGAGAAGACGTTTGAGAGATTGTGCGCGCCACGACGGCCATGTTCGAGGCACTTTCGCAGATGTTGGGATAGCAGGGCCTACATCTTTTTTTTTCTTTATTTGTTTGGCAGGTTTTTTTCGCCCAGGAGGCAGAGATAAAGGCTTGAAGCCTGACAGAGTCCCTGCCCCCCCAACAGTTCAACAATCAACAGTGCAATAAATATATTCAGCAAAACATAGCATACTAAGCAGTGGCGTCGCAAGGGGAGAGGGGGGGGGGGCGGGAGGGCGGACCGCCCCGGGTGCAGCGCTCAGGGGGGTGTTGCGGCGGGCCACGAGAGTGGGGGGGGGGAGCCACGGCGGGCTATGCGACAGCGGGGGGCGGGGGGGGGTTTCGAGGCGGGATACGCAAGAGCGGGGGGGGGGGGGGGGTGTGCTGTAGGCCTACCGCCCCCGGGTGCCCACTCACCTCGTGACGCCACTGATACTAAGCAAAAATAAAAATAAAAGGCACAATGAAAGAGCTAGTTCAACATTAAACAGTGAGAAATGTGAAATGAAATAAAAGGGCACAATAAAACAACAAGCAAAATCATATGTAACACAACAAGCATGATTCATAGCGTAGAACAAAATGTAAGATCGTATGACACAGAAGCATCATATCACTAATATAAACATACAAAAAAAACGCCTTACACAAAAGGAAAAAAAAAGAAACAGAGAAGAGGGTTACAGCATAAAATCGGACTGATGGCCGCCATTTAGTTTAGCAATGAAGAATGACTGAATATATGTCAAGAGCCACATTTGTAGTTATGTACAAGTACATAATAAAAATAACTTAACCTACATATCACACAACTGAGAAGCTGATACCACTGCCCACGAAAGCTTCGGCACCGTTTCTTGAAGACATAAAATGTTCTTACTATAATCTATAGTCATATCTGTTCTGTTTAGCATCTCGGTTATCTGAAATGACAAAGTTTGGCGGCCATAATTGGTTCTTGTTGAAGGCATCCTTCGCTTTGGGTCTCGTAGTTGGTAAGGACCTAAACTCGCTTTTGGCGTGGAGTATATTCTGTGTTTGTGAATCCATCGTAAGAGCTTAAAATAGCATACTTGGTCTGCCTTAAATTATATTTGACGAATAGTGGTTGGGTCCTTATGTTTCTAATATCTCCTTTATGATTTTCGCACATGCGAAGAATCCTCTTCTGGAAGGTGATAAGTTTGACATAGTTTGAATTGATCGTCATCCCCCAAACTAAGATGCCGTAACTGATTTTAGAGTAGAACAAAGAATAATACGTCTGTTTTAGCCAGGTGGGCAGCAAGTTTCGTATTTTATATATACTTCACGTAACACGAGATAATTCACCTTTGAGTTTACTCACGTCAGTGTTCCATGAAGGGTCCCTCAGTCCTTCTATGAAGTTTTGTTCCGACACTTGCTCAAGCACAGTGTCTTCAAATTTTAAGCTTATGGGGCTGCAGTCGAGTTTATTTACTGGCTTAAAAATAATATACTTAGTTTTGCTTGTATTTAATTTTTAAACAATTTGTTTGTAACCAACTGGATAGCTTCAATAGGTAGACATTTGCAGTATTTTCTAGGCATTTTTTTCGTCACCCCAGGAAAGAACACGTTGGTATTGTCTGCATACATTATTAGATCGGGGGAACCGGATATAGTCGTTATATTATTAACATATACAAGAAAAAGAAGAGGACCTAACATTAACCTCTGAGGGACACCATGCTGTATTTTAAGTCGATTTTAACGATTCGCCGTTTATTACTACTACTGGTAACGATCTGCAAGATACGTTTCAATTAATTTTAGAGCTACTCTGCGCACACCATAGATTTCAAGCTTTCTAAGTAAAATATTGTGCTGCACTGTATCAAAAGCTTTACTTAAATCTAAGAAGAGACCAGCAGTAAATAATTTGTTCTCAGTATTTTTAACTATTTTATCCTTTATGTTAAGAAGCGCTAGCTCCGCCGATTTTTGCTTTTGAAAGTCGTATTGGAACTGCGTTATTATATTATGCTGCTCAAAAAAAAAAAATTGTCAATCTATCAGCAATCGCATGCCCAAATATTTTTAAAAAACTGGAAGAACTGAAGTAGGTCTGTAGTTATTAATGTTTGTCTCACCACTTCCTTATACACTGGAGCAACCCTGGCTATTTTTAGCTCGTCAGGGAAATCACCAGACTGCAGCATCTTACTCTATTAAATATTATTATATTCAATATTATATTATATTCAATTGAATTGACTAACTATGGTCACAGTGTACTTAATAAGTAGGATTCTTATTTCATCTACTCCACTGGCGACATCATTTTTTAGGTTTCCGATTATTTTACCAATTTCAAATGGTGTCGTTGGAGTAAGCATAATCGACCCAATTTGGCTTCCTGCGTCAATACAGTCATCCATGCTGGAAGCCCTCCCATTATACGCACCCATGCTAATAAAATGTCAATTCATTTCATCGCCAAGTTCTTTCCCTGTGCCCCGACTATGTTTGAAAGTCCCGACATCGATATATTTGGGATGATCCAACGGAAAATCGGTCCACGATCTTCTACGAGACCTCGATGCATACGTAGCACCCCTCCGCCAGGCGAGGACGCCTTGGAGCCCAGCTGCACATGGACAGGACAAACAGCGGACTTCCGGATCGGGTATCGTAGCAGTTTTGGGATGTGGCACGAGAGAGCAGCCCCCCTTTTACTGGTTGCGATCTCGGGAAGTGAAAGGGGAAGGGCTACGAAAAACCCAAGGGCCCTGGGTGCCGGATGGCTGGCTACCGCCACCGCCGGGAACAGTAGCGGACAAGTTAATGAGCACTTGGATTCGTATCAGCTGGGCGAAGACTGCTTGTTGCTTCGCAGAATCCCAACAATCGCTGAAAAAGAGGGCAAAGAGGCTCCAATGAGGGTCCCGATTCCTAGAAAGCTACGGTCACTACCCGTTGGAGATGGTCGTCTGCAATATAATTGGCCCACGGCCGCAAGATGTCGAATCCGCAAGGCGCAAGATGTTGATTCTGCAAGGATCAAGCAGGTGGCACATTGCAGTAAGGGTCACTGTCACCTGGGATTCAATGTCGGGGACTTGGTCATGCGGAGACCCACTGGTGGGAAGCCTCCAGGTTTGATGCAGCCGACGGCGAGTCACTACCCGTTGGAGATGGTAGTCTTCAATATAATTGGGCCACGGCCACAAGATGTCGATTCCGCAAGGCGCAAGATGTTGATTCCGCAAGGATCAAGCAGGTGGCACATTGCAGTAAGGGTCACTGTCACCTGGGATTCAATGTCGGGGACTTGGTCTTGCAGAGACCCACTGGTGGGAAGCCTCCAGGTTTGATGCAGCCGACGGTGAGTCACTACCCGTTGGAGATGGTAGTCTTCAATATAATTGGGCCACGGCCACAAGATGTCGATTCCGCAAGGCGCACGACGTTGATTTCGCAAGGATCAAGCAGGTGGCACGCTGCAGTAAGGGACATTGTCACCTGGAATTCAATGTTGGGGACTTGCGTCTTGCAGAGACCCGCTGAGCAGTGCAGCTTGATTCTCACCGAAGATTGCTTTAGAGCGCTCTATCTTGCGAAAAATTATGTCCCTAGGAAAAGTTAAAAACGCAGGGGCATCACTTGTCCCGGGAAGGCGTTAACTTGCTTGGCAGGGAAAAAGCTGAAGACATTCTTTCGGCAAAAAACAACAACTCAAAACGTACAAGCCAGGAGAAGCCTCCTGGACAAGTGAAATGTGGCGTGTGTGCATTCTTTTCTCTCGACAACTGGCAAGTTGCTGCCAAGTATATGTGGTTCGGACGACGCGTTTGTGGGTTCATGTTTTAAACTGAAATCGATAGGAGGGTTTCCATTATTGAATATTGGGATATTTTTAGTGCGGTGTACTCGCATCTTACCACATATACGAGGTGCTACCGAGAAATTCCGAGACTGATTTTGTATCGTAAAAAGAGAGGGCAGGACTCATATTGCCAAATGCCTCATTATGCCAAATGGCATCGTTCTGTGAACATTTGAAGGTGGGCTACGCAAGTTTTTGTGATCACGTGCACAAACACAACGGCAATATCATCACACGCTGCAAACCAGAGCAAGAGCAAATATCAATTCTGCGTGAAACCCCGCAAATACAAAACAGACCTTTGATGATTCAGCCGGCATACCTCTCCCTCTCTTCCCGGCGCTGACAAACTCACAGACACCGCCGGGTTTTTGACAAAACAAGTACTTTCGTTTTCGGCAAAATCACACGCACAGCTCACGCAGAGCCAGATAGGAGGACGCACTGAATTGTGCAAAACATTGTTGGAAGACGAAGAGAGGTAGGGCGACCTCCTCCGGCCTCTCTAACTTCCAGTAATCTTCCCCCACAATTGAGGCGCCAGTGTCACTCAAAATAACGTCGCACAAATCACTGCTTTTTGACACAAGCTTTCTAAACGATTTCAAAGGTCTCCGTTTAAGATTTGTCGAGCTTGACGCGGAATGAACTATATGCGAAATTGTTTGAACGTCTGGCAACACAGTCTATTGATGTTCACTCTCGCTCTGGTTTGCAGTCTACGGCGAAATCGCTATTGTGCTCCCACTCTTTTACTGTTCGGCCTAAATAAAATAAGCGTCATTAGTCTGCCCTTCATCCATTTTTTTTTGTTTAGAAAATATCCATCTGCTTGAATTCAATGTTACAAAGCAAAGAACTATGAAAAGTTTTTCCTTTTTTTTTTTTTTGAGCGCATCTTCTGGGCAGAGTGGCGCAGGTTCCCAGGACAATCTCGCGACCGCAATCGTCTTTCCAGCAACGCGAAGAGTCTCTGAAAGGATGATCGCTTATAATATGAATGCAATAGAACAGAGTACAATAAAATGACTGCTAAGGTATGAAGCAGAGGCTTTCCTTTCATTATTGTTTGATTTCACGATAAAACATGAATGTATAAACTGCAGGTTGAATGCGGTTCCAAATTTTGCGGATGTGGTTGGTAAGCGGGTGAAAAGTGTACGGATGGAGATACAATAATTTAAGGTGGTGGATTTCATTTCGGGAAATATTCAGGCGTACAAGAGTGGTAACATGGGCGAGTTGGCAATTCATTACTAATGAAAAAAACGGCGCCAAAAATTGACGGACTGGAATCTGCTTCTTGTGGAAGTACTGGTGACCCTCTTGAAGAGACTCAGGACGGGTGGTGGGGTACCGGAGTGAATAAGACGTAGCATTACACCGGCAGTACTCCCCTATATTACACGAACTTAGCCATGGAATTAAATAGGTGGCAAGCAATTGCACCATGTGCCAGTGTCGTTTTGCGCTCCTAGGAAACTGGAAAAGTTGCGTGGCGGGATCGGTTGGGGGACAAGGGGATGTACAAAGAAACGTAAAAAAACAGTATGAACTGTGAAGTCGAGGTGGCGTACGAGGTCCCGTTGTCGTGCGGAAAAACGTACGTAGGGCGTTCAGGCAGATGCATTAATGACAGGTTAAAGGATCTGGATGTGGGGTCCTCTCCCTCCGGGCATCTGTCACAGGTGCAGGCGTGTGCCACGCTTTAGTGACACTGCCATTTGACACACAAATCAAAGAACCAGAGAGACTACCGAGGTGTCCAGCACGGCAAGACGCGAGGATGGTGCGCGTGTGTCGGCTCTCCGTCTATCAGCTTTGTTTAGCGGCGATAGTGCGTATCGCCTTGAAGCAAATATCTTGATAAGATGGATCAGATAGGGAGCGTTTGGCATTTCTGGCGGTTCGACCAATTTATGTTTCTTCGTACTGAAATTCAGTTGTAAGGCAGCACTTGTCATGACTCCTACCTATCTTTCGTTAATTATTTACACTTTCTTTTTTGGAATTTCAAGGCCTAGTTTTTTTATGTTCTCTGCAACATAAAAAAAAAACACACACACACAACACTTTGTTTTTAAGGTGACTCAATTCTAAGTAAGTTAGTTCTGAACACAGAAAGGCATGAACCGAAACAGCAACCTAACCGCTCCTAGGAAGCTTTGCGATCTCAACTGACATTGTTCTTCTATTCCTTTGTGTATCTGTGTGTCAAAGAACTGCGTCAGTCAGGATTCATGCCTTTGTGTGTTCCCAATTGAGTCATCTTAAAAACAAAGTGGTGTTTTTTCTATGTTTTTTTTTTACATCATGAGTAGTTCTCTTGTAAAAAAAAGTGAGACCAAAACTTATCCGAGAAGTACTCCTTATAAAAGTTCACGAGGTAAAACCGGCTCCCACAATCGGTGAGTTTGAGCCGTGCAGGCGACGATTCTTCCGATTCGTTTTATGGCGTTAGTTACTTTTTCAGTAACTTGGGACAACAGACTGGTCTTGGGCAGCAACTAGTTACTAGTAACGAGTTAGCGGTAACTAGTTACTTTTTTTCAATAACTCGCAACTGTAATCAGTAAAAATACATGTAACAGGGTTACTATTTTTCGAAAGTAACTGTAAAGAGTACCATTGTTACAGTTACTTCTCAGATTTAAGACAATAGACCAGTCTTTGGCAGTAACTAATAGTTACCAGTAACCCGTTACCGGTAACTAGTTACTTGTTTCAGTAACTCGTAACTGTAGCTCGTTACTGCTTAGTGAAAATAACTTGTAACAGGGTTACTATTTTTGGAAGGCAACTAAAGAGTAACGTTGTTTCAGTTATTTCTCAGATTTGGGACAATTGACCACTCTTTGGCAGTAACTAGTAGTGACTAGAAACACGTTACCGGTAACTAGTTAATTTTTTCAGTAACCCGTAACTGTAACTCATTACTGCTTTGTGAAAAAACTTGTGATCAGTTACCTCCGAAAAATAGTGACAGGGTCACTATTTTTCGAAAGTAACTATAGAGAGCAACGTGGTTACAGTTACTTCTCAGATTTCCGTGCAAAAATATTGCAAACGCGACCACCAAATTGTTTTCCAGCTCGTGAGAGAGTCCCAAGTCTCGATACGGGAAGGGCACAGCAAAAACTGTCTAAAAATCATAAAGAAAAAAAAGAAAAAATTTGGGATGACCGCAAACGTGTTTGATCAATTAGGAAGAGGCAAAGAAAAGATTGCAAAAGCCGTCTGAAATTCTACACACAGCGGCCGTTTGTACCTCGGACAACGCTTCCTTTGCACCGCTGCTGCGTTTGGTAGTTTTGACGGAAGAATGTTGCCCAAACGTTGCTTTCGAAATTTTCAAGAGAAGCTGCATGTTTTGTGAAGGATTGTGTGCACGCAGTAGGAAATGATTCGATTGACAAGCGGATTGGAGTGGCACAAGAAAACATCTCTACAAAGCTGGTTGCAAGGTATGACTTATATTATTATTGACTCGACATTTGCATGATTTTTATAGCCTTACGTCCCATTTCGCCTCACCAAAAGAAACCTGAAATTGAGAAGTGACCGATTGTAAACTCTCACGAAGATTGGATACACCCGAAATCTAGACGCGTGCTGTTATATTCGCGTATACCTCATAGTGGTCGCGTTATTTTATAGTTCTTTATGAATCATCAGCAGTAAAAAAACGAAAAGTCGCCTGTTCATTTTTCCAAACAACTATAAATGCCTTATCATATAATGGATTTACCCAATACTGTCTAAAATTATGTTCTTTATTTATTTATTATTATTTGTACATACTGCGCGGACGCTTCGAGGTCCAAGCAGTGGGCGGCAAAAATAAATAACGCTACACAAAACAATGCTTGCACATATAAAACAAGAAACCAATGGTGGAAAAACTGCCGCACAGAAATACAAGACATACAAAATACACATTTATCAAAATCTAGTAAATCACAAAGTTATAACAATGACCCATCAAAATATACAATGACAAAGATAACAGTGAAACTACCTGTTCGAAAGTATGTATATATATCTGTATATGGGGGAAAAGCAGTGGGGGTTACTTTAGCGAACTAACGGTAACTGTACCAAGTTACTGTATAAATTTTGTGACTTTTACTGTAACAGGGCATGGGCGTACCAACCAGGGGGGCAAGGGAGGCGCTTGCCCCCAGTTCTCAGAGTGGGGGGGCAAGGCATGTGTTTTGCCCCCCCCAGAAACAGCCACCACTGGGCGGGACAAACATTGGCCGGCGGCACCCAAGGAATACCAGCGGCACTGCTCCCCCCCCCCGGCCTGGGAGGGGGGGGGAGGGTCTGGTTTGCCCCCCACACAAAAACAAGTTGGTACGCCACTGTAGCAGGGTTACTTTTTTTTTTCCCCTGAGTAACTGTTAACTGTAACGCTGTCCCATTTTAGCAGTAACGTGCCCATGACTACAAGAGACTCCACGGAGAGCATGTAAGGCAGCTCACCGCTTGCACCGAGAGTGCCACTGCGAGTCCGCCCGCGCGGTCGAAGGCCTGCGGGAAATTGAGCAAGCCTGCTCCCAGGGCAGCGTTGACAAGCAGAAAGACGGCAGCGTACCAACTCGTCCCTGCAAAGCCATCATCCCACCTGTGGGACCCGGCGGTAGAGCAAGATAGCTGCTCACCTGAATTACGCGCCTCCGGGGCGGCCGCTTCTTGAATGTTGTGCGGCACCTCGACTCCTCCGCTGTCACCAGCTTCGCGTCGTATTCCGCCACCACCACCGAAGCCGACATCCTAACCACCGAAAGGCACGGCGGCACGGCTGTTCAAGTGCGCACCGTGCCCACTTTGTGCAACCGTGCACCCGGGGGGTGGTACTGGGGCTGCTGGTGGTACCTAGTGGCACAATGTAGTGGTAAGTGGTATGCTCTAGTGATACCGTGCCCACTCTAGAAATTGAAAAACCTGGTGGTGAGGTTATGCCCTAAACTAAATGTATTTCATACAATTTTGAGAACACAAAAATATTCCACGAATACTAATTACATATATTTCTAAATACCAAAAATAGCACAGTATCCGGGTGTTTGTGAGAAATCCGAACCCGACTTTTCGCATCGCAAAAATACACTAGACATTGCGGGAGCTCTAAAACCGTCAAAACGTAGCCCCAGCCCACGGTGCCCCAGCCGTTCGAGCAAGGTGCCAAAATGTCAACACTTAACATATCAGGAATAATAAAAAGTTAGAGGTAAAAGAACTGTTTTCGCCTATGAGAAAACGCCGTCTGTGAGAAGCAGCAGACGAAATGCCTATTTGCGACCGCTTCTCACAGATGGCAGCTCAATCGGCCAAAGGTTTTTGGTTAGTTTCGGTTTCGGTCTGGCGGTTTGTGGCACAGCACCGTCACACCGATTCTCACTCGCGTGCTCTGCTCGGTTTGGGTACAATTCCAGGTTTTTTTAAACTCAGGTTAGGCTCGTTAAGTTGTTTATTTGTACAAATGCTTTCGTTTATCGTGGATAAGGATATTTTGCTGCTTCACCAGCCGGCTCTGCATTTTTGTTGTTGTGAGGCGAGCCTTTCGCTGATTTACAGGCGTAACATAGCGTGCGACACCGGACCGGACTGTATAACATGAAGGCAATAAAGCGAGCTATATCTGAGGAGATAAGAGGGCGCATACAAAGAATCTAATTTGCATGGGCATTCAGAGACACGGGAGTGCAGGCGCGTCAAGTGTGGCCAGGCTCCGTCACGACAGCATATTTGGCAGCCGTAAAAGGCTAGGGCTTGTCCGGTTACTAAAATTAATAAACCGCACACTTGACGGGAAAGTGCGAGTTCGTTCCGTAGACTGTTGTCAGGTCAGTTCTAGGCAGGGCACTACGGCTCCAATTCGGTTGGAACCAGGGCTTCGACGTGGACCTATAGCGTACGTCAAGTGCAGAGGCCAAGCCTAGGGTGAAATGTCGCCTTTAAACAACAGAAACAGCAGATGTGATATGGATGTTGTGCAATCCTGAGGAGCTCGTCTCGGCAAAAGTCCAGCCGCTTCTCGTAGTCTCCGGGCAACAACTCAAATCAGGTCGAGCTTGTACGGGCGCATCTCGCTGATAGCTTTGCGCACGGTGTGCGTGGATACTCCGAACAAACGTGCGGCTCTTCACAGAGAGAAGTGGGGATCTGTCTCGAAGGCCGATTGCCGATCACCGACTTCAAAAGTGGCCGTAAACCGTACTTAGAAAAAAAAAAAAAAAAAAAAAAACACCTTGCGTTTGATTTTTGAGAAGCTCCTTGGTTCGGTTTCGGTGTATCAATTAATACGACCCGACTTCGTTGCTTGCGCGTTAACTGCCGTATGAGGATACCAGTTGATAATAAAATAAAACTCAATATGAACAATCAATATATAGGTGCGCGTAGATGACTGTCGGCGTTCGCGAAGACAGAAGCAGACGACGTCTGCTTCGGTATTTATCTGGACACCTTCTCATTAAAAAAAAAAAAAAAAAAAACGAGTGACTAGAATTTTAGATATCTTATTTAGTTTTGTTTCCTTCTATTAATAACCGACAATACTTTTGTCAGGTGTTTTAACTTGGCCGCCACTCGTTCAGATTAGACAAGCGGGGAGCGCGAGAAGCCTCGAAGACAAGTGGCGCGATCTGTGAGCTGCGGTCGCAAACAGGCATTTCGTCTGCGGCTTCTCACGGACGGCGTCCTGTCATAGGCGAAAACGGTTTTTACCTCTAACGTTTTATTCCGGTAATAATAGGTGTTGACATTTTGGCATCTTGCTCGAACGGCTGGGGCTACGTTTTGAAGGGGTTGGAGCTCCCAACAATGTCTAGTTTATTTTTGCGGTGCGAAACGCAGGGTTCAGATTTCTCACAAACACCCGGTACAGTTACTTTACAGCAACTAAATGCTATTTGTTTATATATTTTGTGTTTCGTTTTTAAAATGGCGCCCCCATTGGTATTCTTGTTTTCGCGTTGGCTCGTGCTACTCTGCTGCTTGCCTGGCTTGGCACCTGCCAACGATTACTAAACACTCAGTTGGGAAACTCACCTCCGAGGCCCGCTTCAGACGGAGCAATGGACCTTTTTCACATACCGACGGCACCAGGCGGTGGCTGCACGAACTTAAAAATCGAGGAAGGACCTACCTGCGCTCACCAGTCGATAATGGGAGCTACGCTGCCAGTTTCTTCGTTCTCTGAGCAGCAGGGCGTGCCCAACGCGTCCAAGTGGGGCATCTGTGGCGTCCACTTAAACGTCGTGTTATTCTTTCCGTCCGCGTTCTTTTTGCGTAACACAATTATATGTATGCTGCAATTACGCTTTCTACTCGCTGATCCACAGCCTCCTTCCGAATTTCCTCGATTTTTCGTGCACACTTCCAGCCGCTTGGCATCGGGCGCTCAGCAGTAGCTAAACGCTTCTCGGAAAAGGTCCAAAAATTCACCCAGCAACTTGACGTCGTAACACCAGCAACACCGGTCGTCCGCGTTCCACACCAGCAACCGAATTGCTACGACCTGCTATCATCATCATTCACTTTGGATTTTCTTGTACTATTTAGACGTGCAGCTACGGCGCTAAAAACGTGTTTTTATATCTTTGAAATGGCGATTGAGAATACTAACTCGTTTTTCTGAAAAGGTTCGATTCCAAAAACGATTGATTTCAAACCAGAACCAAGTCTTTAGCTGTCATCATCACCACTACGGGAGTGTCACGCGACATACATCGCGTCCCTGATTGGCTGCTGCCGCTTCAAACGGCTCGAGTGGCTCAGTCCGTTTCGAGCCGGACACGATCTCAGCAATTCGTCGTCGACCTAGGGAAAGCTAGGGAACAACCCGCCAGCAACCTCAAAATTGCTGGAAAAGTTGCCCTCGTCTGAAGCGGGCCTGAAACCTGGACCAACTGGCGTCCACCGAGACCGATCTAAATAAGATAACAGCGTCACCCTTGTGGCGACGAGTTGAAACATGAAAGTTGCTTTAAAGGGGCCCTGGATGAGTTTCGTGCCGGCAAGCATTCGTGTGATCACTACTGCGTGATGCGCGTTAAAAACTCCCAGGTTAGCGGTTGTACCGCACTGGCTAAATTTCTCATCTACAGCTAAGAGACCGATTACCCGCTGAGGCGCATCTCCCCATTAAAGGGGCCCTGCAATCATAATTAAGAGTCTACCTTTTTTGCGGTTTCCACGTCTCTTGGGGTTCGGGCAAGCCAGCGGGCACGGAGAGAGTCACTAAATATCAGTGCGTCATATTTTAACCGGACGACGCGGAAACCTCCTCCACCGACGAGGGCGACCCGCGGTACCGAAAGCGCGCGAAATGTGACGTCTTAGGTCCTGGGCTTACTACTGGTCAGAGCCGCTAAAAGCTTCTTTTTAGTCGAAATACAAAATATAAGTGGCGCGAACCGTTTCAATTATTTATAAAGTAGTTTTTGTTCAGTATTTGAGATCAGAAAAGAAACAAATGCAGTTTATAAAGTACGGAAACAAGAAATGATCCGTCGACATACCCGCCACCAATCGGTGGAAAAGGCGGCGCCTACTAGAAAGGAGTAGTGGGATCAGGCGCCGACACGGAAAGGTCCCGGATGCACGCGGCGGCGCTGCGGCCGTAGGGACCGAAGGACCCGGCCGGCTCTGAGCGTTCCCAAGGCCTTCGGTGAGCAGCTTTGTCTTGCGGTTTGGCCGTTTCGCGGTATGGCAGCGCGAAGTGGCTCCCATTCTGAACTGATCTTTACCCCGTGTTTGCTGTCGTTTGTGGCCAATGAAGTGTCATGCCGAATTTGTGTTTAATCGCGCAGCAAATGCAATGAGAGCCGCTCTAGCTGCCCGCTACATACAGCCTATCCAGAACACGCTTTAGTGGCGCCCTCTCGCGCCGTCGACACGGAGTACGGCAGCCGTGAGCGCTCGCTCAGCTCACCACCCTCGTCTAGTTCACGGCCACTCGAGCAACCAACGGACGTCATGAAGGAGATTATTTTTTGCTTGTTTTTGTAATTTTAATTTGCCTATACACCAACTCATGTTTACAAACAAACCGGAGCGCCCGGAGCGCCCCAGCGGACGCCACCGGCGCCGCGCATGCGCGATGGGGTGTGGGCAACAAGCTCGCCGTCGCCCATAAACAAACCATTGAAGTGCAATGTTATCGGCGTCAGTGTGAGTACCCCTGCCCTTTATCGCTTTCGAATTGTTGATTCTGCGTCTTCCTGAAAATGTCTGACTACATGAGCGGCGTCAGCGAAATTAACGAGGCTCGTTACACCGCAAAACTTCGCGTGAATAATCTGACATGCGGCGATTCATTCCGCGTGGACGCCGCAGAATGTACGTTAAAGCCTGATTCACATGATGAGATTTCGCTCGCAATTTTCAGTCGCGACGTCGCTCGGGCTGCAAAAGCGTGAACCGTAGCTGAGATAATCGACGTCGATACTGAAAATCGCAAGCAGAATCGGACGAAGTGAATCAGGCATAACAAGTCGGTGATGGCCGCTGGTAACAATAATCAACATCTTGTATCTACTGTTTACGTCGAGCCTGCTTACCAACCTTCAAACTTAAGTCTTTTGAGGCCTGCACTTACTTCTTATCGCAAGTACCGGGCCAACATTTGGTCTACGGGCCGGTGTCGTCTAAAAGAGCAGACGACAAGCAGAAGCGTGTCAAAGAGCAGACGACAGTTCGAACGATCAGACGGCCGTTTGAACTTCAAGACGCACTGAACGTAGTCCGCAGGTGGGCCGTACAACTTGACGGTTTTCCGGCGTTCATGTTGGAACAAAACAAATAAATCTGATGACCACAAGTATCCGTGAATTCAACCCAAAGTGCTTCCCGCCCAAGCACTTGTGGTCCGGCGGCGTCTGGTTTACCATTTTCACGGCACATATCCACGTTCTCGGACGAACCGAGCACATGAAAACTGATCTTCAAACCTTTCTCGACGCTTTGGTACAGCCACAGTCGCGGCGGTTTGACGAAAAGGCATGTTTTCGTCAGGTTCCTTTCAAAACAACGCAGGAATACACGCCTCACATGGGGCCTTCCGCCCGACAGCCCCAGACCGGAAGTGCGACCGACGCGCCACCACCGCGCCGTGACGTAACAGAGATGAGTTCGTGTATAACTTCTAAAATAAATCGAAATTCGAGAAAAGAGAAGTGTCACTAAGTTACTACGTTCAGTCGCGTCAGGTTTGGTGCAAATTCAAAATTAGTAAAAAAGCCATTGCAGGGCCCCTTTAAGGCTGTATAAACATAAAGAGCAAACCAATATTTATTTACGCTGCCTACCTTTTTGCGGTTTCCACGTCTCTCTAAGTTCGGGCAAGCCAGCGGGCACGGAGAGAGTAACTCAAATATCAGTGCGTCATATTTTAACCGGACGGCGCGGAAACCTCCTCCACCTACGAGGGCGACCCGCGTTGCCGAAAGCACGCAAATGTGACGTCTTAGGTCCTGGCCTTACTACTGGTCAGAGCCGCGAAAAGCTTTTTTTTTTAGTCGAGATACAAAATATAAGTGTCGCGAACCGTTTCAATTATGTATGAAAGTAGTTTTTGTTCAGTATTTTAGATCAGAAAAGAAACAAATGCAGTTTATAAAGTACGGAAACAAGAAATGACCCGTCGACATACCCGCCACCCCGCCACCAAGCGGCGGAAAAAGCGGCGCATACTAGAAAGAGCTAGTAGGATGAGGCACCCCGCGCCGAAGGCCTTCGGCGCAGGCCCTGCTGGCGATTTGGCCATTTGGCGGTATAGCAGCGCGAAGTGGCTCCCGTTCTGAACTGATCTTTAGCTCATGTTTGCTGTCGGTTGTGGCCAATGAAGTGTTATGCCGAAATAGTCTTTAATCGCGCAGCGAATGCAATGCGAGCCGCCCTGGCCGCCCGGTTCATACAGCCTATCCAACACATGCTTAGTGGCGCCCTCTCGAGCCGTCGACACGGAGTGCGGCAGGCGTGAGCGCTCGATGAGCTCACTATACCTCCTCTAGTTCACGGCCACTCAAGCCAGGACCTACGATGTCATGAAGGAGGTTATTTTTTGCTTGTTTTTGGAATTATAATTTGCCTATAACTTTTAGAATAAAGCGAAATTTGAGAAAAGAAAAGCTTTATTAAGTTACTATGTTCAGTGCGCTCAGGTTCGGTACAAATTAAAAACTAGTCAAAAAGCTGTTGCAGGGCCCCTTTAAGCAACCAAGGACGTCATGAGGGAGGTTATTTCTTGCTTGTTTTTGTAATTTTAATTTGCCTATAACTTTTAAAATAAAGCGAATTTTGAGAAAAGTGTCACTAAGTTACTATGTTCAGTGCGCTCAGGTTCGGTGCAAATTAAAAACCAGTAAAAAAGTCCTTGAAGGGCCCCTTTAAGCCACCGAATGATCCCCGAGTACTGCTCCCAGGCATTTGGTGTAGGAAGGAGCATACCTCGGCAAACTCACTCATGAACTCGCTGACTCACGCTCACTCACACTCACGGCGTGATTGTATTCACGTGCACGATGAACTGAAGAGCGGTACCTACATTCCAGTTCAAGTCAAAGGAACACCCCTATCATTCTTGGTTGAACGCCATCTTGGTCCTCAGCTCCTGGAGCCTTGAGGGCGACTGTCTCCACGGGATAGCAGGTCTCCCGATAGAGGGAAGGTCATGCTTGTCGGTACATCATTTGTCACCAATCTTTATTGTCAACATGCAAGAGTGTAAAGCAAGCTGTATTCGGTTGCAAACAGATTAAAAATTAAAAATTTCGCCCTCTCAATTCTTATGCTGCATTCAGAATGAAAGCAGCTTGAGCTATGTATAGGTTACGAAAACAGGAAATAAAGAAGGAATATTGATAGTCCTTCTTTGTTATTCGAGGCTAGAATGGGAGTATTAAGGACTAGGGCATATAGGACAAAGTATGAGGAAATAGATACGCTCTGTGGCGTATGCCAAGGGGAGGAGGACACAATAGTACATGTGATGTTGAGGTGCACAGGGCTTGCTCTGTGCACTTCAACTAAATCCGGCTAAATCCGTCGCCTCCTCCGGCGACGGATTTAGCCGGAGCGCTGGGGTTTGCAGACGAGAATGGATGAATGGATGATATGTGCGTTTTAATAACAAAGACGAGATTGGAAGACTGGTGGAAATTTTCCAGAGAGAATTGAATGACGTTTGACCAGAGAAAAATGGGCGACTCACTCGCCAGGGGGAAGAGGTGGGGGTGATGTTTTCAGTTTTTTTTTTTTTCCCCAATCTGCCCCCAAAGGTTATCCTGGTGATATATTTACGAAATCGCAGAGGGTGAGAAAATTGCCGAAGAAAAGAAATCATACTTTTGGTTTTTGATTTCTTGGGCTAGGTGGCGCGAGCTACCGCCCAGTATAAAGGGTGCAGCAGTTAGAACCCATCCATCCGTCCTGTTATGCCCATGTTTCTAAACGGTACCTTGTGTATCCTTGACCAGTTCCTGTGTGATGCGACAATGCGTCACGTTCCGTTACATTAGGCCAACATTGCTGCCCAGCATTGATACAACGTTGTGGCAAAAACGTAACTAGAAGGCTACTTCTAAACGTTGCTCAAATATCCTTCATTCAAAAATTTCTCGGACATTCGTCTACGTAATGTAACGTTACACAACGTTCGGCAACGTTGAGACAATAGCTGCATTCGATGTACCTGTACCAGAGCAGGAGGTTCGGGTAAATCCAACGCAGCTAACGTCACCAGAAAAACGTTTCACTACATCATTCTTCAAACATTTCTACAACTTACCCGAATATGCCCAAACGTTACATTACATTCGTAAATTCGTGCGAACGTTATGGCCACAATTGGCGCCGTTTGTTGATGAGGCAGTCATCTGCAACGTTGAATTCGGCAGTGTTCAATGGGCGTCGTTAGAAGGCTTGCATAAAAAGTTGAGAAATTGCCGACTCATTATCTTCTCACCAATGATGGAGACACCCGCCCCGGTGTCGAGCTCCATCCCACCAATGACGGAGACGCTTGCAGTCCTAGCTCGACCACTAGAGCCCTACACATCCGCGGATATCCGAAGTAAACTGGCGGATGCGGATCAAAACGAATCGGATTTGGCGGATTGCGGATCGGATATCCGCAAGTCCGGTGGAACTTTCGCCTGCACGGGTTTCCGCACCTCGTTCTCGTAGCGCAGTTCGTGCATGCCATCCCGGCATTAGTGCATCCACGGAAAAAGACTTCTCATTAGCGAGTGTTCATTTAAGAAAGGCGAACCAGTTTGAATCCGTCCATGTCGACAATATTTTGTTTCTTCTAACAGCTACGTTGACAAGTTAGACAACCTACGTCGACAAGTCTTTTGTCTTGTTTTGTTTTTCGACAAGCTTCGATAAGACTTTCGACAAGACTTAACTTTTTCGATAACTTTAGCGGGTATTCATGTAAGAGAGGCAAACCAGTTTTGAATCCGTCCATGTCGACAATATTCCGTTTCTAGCTACGTCGACAAGTCTTTTGTCTTGTTTTATTTTTCGACAAGCTTCGACAAGACTTTTGACAAGACTTAACTTTTTCGATAAGGCTTTCGACAAGACAAAACAAGTGCTTTGTCTTGTCGACAAGCTACATCGACAAGACAAAAAGCTACATACACGTTGCATGCACGTGTGTGAGCGTATTCTTTTTCTCGACAGTTGGCACCGAGATGTTTTTAAGCATATGGTTCCAAGCATGCAGTTGAGGGTTCGTGTTTAAAACAGAAAGAACCAATAGGTGTTGCCATTATTGAATATTGATGATGTGGTAATTTGACAAGTGGTGATTTGGAACAGACAAGTGGTGATTTGGAGCAGCCCTTGGAGCAGAGAACAACGGGTATTGGAGCAGAGCTTCCCGCTTTTTCGAGCAAACGATTTTGAGCTTTCATGTCAGAAAGTTTTATACAATCTCTTTGAAAGTTAGCCCTGTGGAAAAAAAACTGCAGTCGTTGGAGTGTTGGGAGACTATGTGAAATGTCATACCTCTACAGGGGATCTGGCCACTCTGCTACCAATCACAGATCGGCTAAGCGGAGCACATAGCTACTCTAGCCGATCACGAGTAGCGCCACCTATTCATTGGGATCGACGCGAGCGCCGTTAGCACAAAAACCGACGAATCTTCGTTAGGCATGTGCAAATAATGGATTTTGGGATCGAAACAAATTCAAAGTGAATACTAGTGGTTTTGGGCGAATATATATAAATTGAATATTGAATAGTGGTTGCGGAATTCAGCTGAACTCGCGAAGGTTGTTCCCGAGCTTCAAACTGCCCACTTATGAGCTCTGTTGAATTTAATCTAACTTATATTTATAGACTAAGCTCAGACAGTGTAGTACCTACCAGTGTTGCGGAATGGGCATTCTGCAACACTGGTAGGTGTTGCGGTTCCATTTCCATTCGATTCCGGGAATTAGAGTTTTCGATAATTCCATTCCTTTCAACCCCTAGGAATGGGGACACTGGGCCCATTCCCACTCCTGGAATAGCTGAATTGTTCCCTTCCATTCCTCTGATTCCTAAACGTAAAAACTGGCACTTGACAGCTACACTGCGTTGCCGGCATGAGCAGCGTACAGCTGACATTATCAAACAATGCCATAGATAGACAATTGCAAAAAAAAAAAAGGTAATTACTTCAAAAGTGCTGGTGGCACAATGTGTTTGTTTACATTGTACTGCAAACATCGAGAAAGCCCCTGGATATGTCAGTGCTTGTTTAAGACATTGGTCTCGCGACCAATTGGCTCGCAACAAACAGCAATACTTAAATCCACTCATTTTTTTTTTTTGCATTTGTCTACTAGGACATACGCGACCAGCGTGTTTGTTTCATAAGACCATAAAAATATCCAGTTCGTGCGTGGCGCCGAAATAAGCTACATTACTGTATTCTTCAAACACGTGCACAGCAACACGGCTAGTACGCTGCTGGAACCGACTTCATGCACAGCGGCAAGATCACATCCTCTGACAAAGTGCAACTTCTATGGCTCAGCACGAGGACCGTATAGGCCATGTCACGCAACCTGTTTTAAAACGCATAAATTCACGCTTGCTTTACGAATCTCGATATTTCTTATCATATTCAATTCAATTCTTTATGTGTTTTCCAGGCATTCAATAGAACGTGTGCTGGGCTCAAATATATGTTTGTTCATTGTGGTTCGTTCATTATATGGACGTTATCGGTTTATTACTTGACTTGTCATTGATTGATCATCTGGGCCATAAAGTTCGATGATACGCCGACTGCACCGTGTACAGTTTCGTTGCAAAACTTGCAGCGTGCAGCTTGTTTATTTTCTTCGCGACTAATGTTGAAAAATGTCTTCCTCGATGCCATAACTCGATCTGTATTTTTCTTGTCCTCTCGTCCGAATTGTGATGTTCCTCTTCACGCTGATCGAGCGGCGGGTTCAGGCAGCAGACGGTACCAACCGATTCATTTTTCTGCCTCGGTGTCTGGTTGTTCGCGTTGTGACGACGGGTGCACAGTCGGCGAAGAAGGAGAGCATCCAGCTCTCCTTCTCAGCGGCCCTCGCAGCAACGGTCGCGCCTCGTCTTTTTTTCTGCAGGTCTATTCAATTGGGTCACGCGAAAAGAGCGCTGACGATAGTCTACTTTACCTTATGATGGACCACAACAGATAGCACGAGTGCCATCTAAACCAATCCAGTGCCTTCTTAGTGTCATGTGACCCCAGGGCGCAGCGCCGTGCCTGTAGTCCCCGCTCATGGTGCTGGATTGCCTGAGGTGACTCGTCGCGTCCGCAGCAGTCCATCGCAAGGTGAAAAGAAGTATGCAGAGACTAAAGTCTAAGGAAATGAGCGGAAATCCGCTAGCTTGCTTGTAACCCTAACCCACTTGAATGTAAAACATATAACACAGAAAACAAGCATCGGAAGAAAGCCCAAGTAAAAGGCGGACTTACACGTAAAAATGCAGTATAAAAAATAAGCGTCGGAGCAAAGCACAAGAGGAGAAGGAAGAAGTGAATTTCGCTTGCTTTGTTTTAATGCCGAAGCAAACCCACGTTTCGCATTTCAAAGGAGTGCGCGCGAATGAACGTGGAAGGCAGCAGAGTTGGCCGCCGCCTGCTAAACAACGCTCCTTGAACTATAAGAAAGCAATAACTGATCATCTTTCGGAGGCGCGCGAGTCAACGAGTTATCAGAGCTCTGCGAGTTATGAGTCGCCCCCGCTTTCAAATCTCAGTCTGTGAAAACGTGCAATCTTCATGCCAAAAAAAAAAAAAAAAACACAAGAAGGACGATGAGGAGCCATAGAGGAGCCGTGCATGGCGGTTTCTTTGCGCTCCCTTAGTTCCTTTTGATTGGTCCTTGGTTTCTTGTTTCGCTCTCGTCAGTGTTGGGTAAAGTACATCTAAAAGGTACTTCAAGTAAAGTACAAAGTAAATGAGACGTGATGTACTTTAAGTAAAGTAGTAAGTGCACTGGGTGCAATGTACTTGAAGTAAAGTACTATAAATGCAGTGCACTTTAAAAGTAAAGTACAAGTGTTTTATCACAATCTTTTATGATGTCCTAATTCTCCTCTGCACGTTTGCAAGTCCGGCTTCAGGGCATTGCCTTCTTGTTCGCTGGGGTGCTGGGACGCGTCCTAATCCCATTACGAAGCCCTGCTAAGGCGTCATAATCGGATTATTGCCGCGCCCAAGCGCACCCCACTGGGCAAGATGGTGGCACCCTGAGACCGGACTTGCAAACGTGTGTACAGTGATTGTTTAACTGGTGTGCATTGCCCAGGGGTAATCAGGTTGCATGACCTATTTTCAAAAACAGTGACGAATATTTGATAAAGTCAAGTGGTCACAGAGCAGTTATTTTCAAGAATTCAGCTAAATTCAGAAGTCCCTCTTCTGAATTCGGCGCAGCTTGCACTGGAGTTTTGCACCCAAGGGTGTTAAATATACACTAGGAGAGAGCATATACTAGGAGGGAGCATATATACTAGGAGAGAGCGTAATTAATCATGTGATACCTGAGATTGAGGTGCGAAAAAATTGAGGAACTTTCAAGTCGAACGAAAAGAAAAAAGAGAATGTCTGAAGACATTGTGACGTTCTCCTCTGTTGTCTTTTTCTTTGACTTGAAAGTTTAATTGTTCCACACCACAGTTTCAGGCGCCAGATTATGATTAATTTTGCCCTCATAATATTTTAAACCTCCTCACTTACGCTGAACGACCGATAAGTAGCGAGCGTTCGAAAAGCTACTGAAAAGCCGCCCCTGAACAGGCGGAGCGATGCGTCGTCTGCTCACGTCTCTGCTGAGAGTAAAATATCCCTCCCAGTATTTCTTCGGAGTTGACAAAGCATCATTTCGTGATACAAGTATAACAAAACCAAATTTGGGGAATGTACTTTGAAGTCGGGAATTGTACTTTCCTCGGAAAGTACCCGAAAAAAAGTACTTTAAGTAAAGTACAAGTACATACTTGGAGTATGTACTTCAAGTAAAGTACAAGTTTCCTAAATCTACTTGAAGTAGTACTTTAAGTACAATGTACTTAAAGTACTTCCCAACATTGGCTCTCGTGTAAGGCCAGTGAAGCCCGTCTACGGGTCCGTGAAAGGCGCCACTGACCCCCCCCCCCCTGCTCTTTACTTTGACGCTTGTTTTTTGTACTGCATTTTTTTTTGCGTATAAGTCTGTTTGTTAGGGATTCACGCAAGCAAACAAATTCCTGCTCATTTTATTTCTAAAAAAAACAAAAAAAAACGAGCTTATTTTATTCCCATTTAATTCCGGGCGAAAGGCATCTAATTCCATTCCCATTCCATTCCCATTCCGGGGTCGCGAAAATGCGGAATGATTCCGGAATCATTCCAACTCCGGAGTGGCAACTCCGCAACACTGGTACTTACATCGGGATGGCGAGTAAAAATGACAGATTTGACATAAAATTGAACCTATAAAGGAACACCCGGTCATACCTAATTGAGGGTATTTATAAATCTTCTTGCTCTACAAAAATATTTTCTGCCAACCTAAATTTAAAAAAAAAAAAAAAAAAAACGAGCCGAGAGATTTTGGTGTCAGCTCCGCGGGTATCGCTTCTCCGCAGTACACCGGTGCTTGAGGAGAAGCGCACTCAAGAAAACTAACCCGCCTTCCGTGTTTTTAATAATAAAAAAAAAAAACAAGCACACTTAGTGAACACAGGTTGCTAGGACATCGCTGCCTAACATACACCCTCGCATAATAGCCGCAGTTAAATTTTTAAGATTTTTACTGCAATGTAAATATTAACAATCGCAACGTTCCCCCCCCCCCCTGCCCCCCCCCTTTTTTTTTTTTTTTCTTTGAGGATTTTGTGTTTTTGGAGTTAATTTCTCGTGAAATTCAGAGGGTGTTTTTCGGAGTTTATTTTTCGCTGGGGATTCGGGGTTTATCAGAGTTTTTTTTTTTTTTTGTTAGATTCCCAATTCTTTGAAATTCTGAGTTTATTTTACTGCATTAAAATTTAAATGGTGGTGTCATGCCTATTTTTTGTTTTCAATTAAATTTTTATATGAGGTGGTGAAACCTGTCCACACAACGGGGCAGACCTTATTTTTGTAAGATACTTCATGGTATTCGTGAAAAAAATCGCATTCGAAAGGAGGTTGAAAAAACTATTTTCTCAACTGCGCGATGATGCAAATTTGAAGGCCGTTGGAATAAAGATTACAGCTTTCTACACCGTCAAATTTTTTACGTTTAATGCACGCATACTTTTCTGTCAGAATTAGTTAAAGTTAACTTATATAAGCGTATATTTCGAGCAAAATAAAATTCCAAACTTTGCTTCTGAAGCAAATCTTGCATAATAACGCAATTTTCAAGTCGCTTTAAATTTTTATCATAAAGCTGAAACTTTTTGTGTTGAGTGTTTCATGCTTCTGTGAACTTTAACAAATTAATTTGCGTTATACTGTTGAAAGTGTTTTCTGCATAGCGCCCAGAAATGTCATCGAAACCGAAAAAAGATAAAATTTTGCCATTTTTGTGCGGCAATTAAAAAAAAAGAAATCATTCTTGATTTTCGTTAAATTTTACCCGATAGGCCCTTGATGACCGGTAATTACAAATCTGCAAAAACATGTTGCATTATTTTGTTTAAAAAAATGTGTAACCAGGTCGTGGTCGCATTAGTTACCGCAGGGGCGTTTCTGTCTAACGACTATATTTCGTTTCAGCTTGGGTCCAGACGCAGCCGATGCTACAAGCGCGAGCTCCGGGCTTCCAGCGTCCCTGCCAAGCGTGCACGCGCGCTCGTGCAGTACAGGCACTGCTCAGGGCCACACGCTCGTGCTTGTAGCATCGGCTGCGTCTGGACCCAAGCTGAAACGAAGTATAGTGGTACAGAAGCAACGCCTGCCACAGTATCCGTACTTGGTCATATTAATGCCCAAGTGCCATGAAGCACTCTAAAAGTAACACGTGAACTTGTTTTCATTGCTGATGTGGCTGGTATTGCCAGTGAATACTGAACTTTCCGGCGAATCCGATATCCTTATTGGTGTGTGCTTCCTTCTCAAATTAGTAACTTAATATCAGTACTTGGCTGACAAAATAATTTGATTCGTCGTTCTAGGCGCCGCTAGGACCGAACAATGTTACAGAAGCTTTTGGCCCGACCGATAAAGGGCGTGGCATGATTGGAGGGTTAAGCCGGTGGTATAATATGGCATTGTTACACATGGCGTAACTGGACTCTGGAGGAAAACAAGCTTTTCTTGATGCAGACTTGCAAAAAAAAAAAAAGTAACAGCCCCGATTCCCTTTCTTCCCCCTTCCCTTCCCTTTCCTTCCCTCTCCCCCCTCCTGTATGGCAGAAAGTGAGGCCAGAGGTTACACCGCGCGTGCAAAGGCGATCGTATCTCGCCGACTCCCGGCGGCGATACGCGACACCTGCGGCGTCTCTGCGCAGCGTAAACATAACCGGCTGGGCATGTGGCCATGGTAAAATGACACCAAAGTCATTCCTCATGCGGTGGCACAACCCCCCTCCCCACGAAGAACAAACAAAGAGAACAGATGGGGGGGGGGGGAGCAAGGACTCCTGGAGAGTTTTGCCGGTGCTAGCACACTGTACGAATGTACGAAACATGTTTGATGCATGGGTCTGTAGTTGTGTCCGCTCCAGAGCACACTGAGGATCTCCCGCCTATGGTCCAAAACAGCATCTTTACGTGCGTTGTACCGTGAAAGAAGTCGACGCAGAGCTATGCCGCTATTTGCGACAATTTAACTCATGACTCGGCGCATGCATGCTCGGCCTTGTCAAAAATTAAAGCACGCCACGTGGACAACGCATCAATCTACTCTCGCCTCACTTATACGTTAGCGATGGAGCGGCGGCTCATTTAAAGAACCGGTACCAATTTCACAAGTTGCAGTGCAGTGAGCTCCAGACGACGAAGTGGACTTTTCGGCAACAGGGCAAGGCATGAATGCATGCGACGGGGTAGGGGGACTTGTAAAACACCAAGCCACCCTGCAAAATTTGCGGGCGTCTGCCACTGACGCCATACAAGATGCGAGTGGGCTTGTACGGGCACTAGAAGGAAAAATTAAAAACGTCTCCTTGCTCTACATTGTGGATGGCGAGCTTGAGGATTTTCGAGAACAAAAAACAAACGGGAGTGGAAGGACGCCAAGAGGGTGCCTAGAATCCAGTCGTTTGACATTTGGAAACATGAAAAATCAGATCAGGAGAATTCCTTGTAGGTGGCACGCAGCGCGGACTCCGAGTGAAAGAATCCTTGAGTCCCCTGAACGTGTTCTAGTAGGTTACTTGTTTCACCAAATCCGGCTGCGCCCAGATATCTTAGAGACGCCTCTCGTCGAATTACCCGCGGAGACCGACCCAGGCGTACATCACAGTGTCCAAATTCCTATACCCTTGAATATAAACAAGACCCCGCGGGACAAACGGTTCGAAGGCCTTCCTGCACCTGGTTTGACATATCGCGCTTCCAACCACACTCTTTTCGTCTCGCACGAAATGCGACCTGTGTGAACACGAATGCTCTGGATTGGAGCCGTGAGATTCGATCTGCGAAAAGCGGACCAAGCCCAGGAAAAGCGATGGTGGCTGGCCAGGTCCGTGCTGGGGAAGCATCTGCAAGAAGTAGTGTGTGTGCGAGTGTGTGGCTGACCTCAGCGAGCTGCTCACTGGCCCACCGTGGAATCCACCGGTACCACCCCTTCGGACGATGCAAGGGAAGAGGCCGTAACTCCCGGACAGTGACAGATTAGGCACTCCCTCCACCCGCTAGCTCCTCAGTATTGCAATCTGGTTGGTAGTAATTAAGGATTTTAGGAGTGCAGCTTTCAATTGTCTAGTAATTGTTTTTCTTCTCTGTATTTGCTAGGTATATTTGCATTTTGCCGCCCGCGCATCGGCTGGGTAAGGTGCCACGTTTCGATACTTGTGAACCCCATTATGTTGGTATTTGTCTTTTTAATTAGATCATCGTTTTACTTAAACTCCCGTTGTTTAAAAAATTGTGTTACGTCGTCTTTATTGGTAAGACCTCACCGCGGTGTAGGCCGGTCATCTGGTCAGTCTTCCTTTTCTGTTTATAGTGAACCACGAACCTGTGCGCTTGTGACGGCTTACGGCACTCGGTGGCGGCCCTGGCAGATTCTCACCAAGAGCGTTCTAATTGCGAATAAAACATCTGCAGGTTTTTGCACACCATGACCCTCTTAGAATTTCATCAAAATATCTCCCCAGATCGATAACCCTCTTGCCCCCTGGACCCAGTCACAGATCATGACTTTTCTGATCGCGGATGAGGCGTCGCAGGAGATCCTGTTGGAGCGACTTGAGTAACACCCGAGCACACACTTGGCTGCTCACTCCGACACTGAACCGCTTACGCTACACAAATCCCCTCTAACTCAACCTTCATTTCCGACTCATTGTCTTTTTTGAGAAATACACTGTTTTCGTTCCTCCCTAGCCATGCGCGCCATCGGTGGGAGCGCGGGAGTTTCAGCCAATGTCACTTCGGTTTAAAGGGATACTAAGTGAAATTTCGGCGCTCATTTTTTGGTCTATATGTGTCCAAAAGAGCAGTATCACATGGAACATACCAATATCTTGTTAAAAAAGTCTCGAAAAGGAATTTTAAAACGAATTAAACGATTAGCAAAGAGCACCTGGTGGATGTCGCTAACGCCTCGTTTGTAATGCTCGTCTAGGAACCTTGAGAGCTAGTGACGGAAATCGTCTCGCCTCCGGCCACGACGAGAGAAGGGGGGAAGGAGGAACTCCCCTCTTTCCGAGAATCCTTTTTGTGTGTCGCAGAAGTCGCTATTGTCCCCTACAAGATTATAGAAGATTAACCCGTCACTCAAAATTCGTACAAAAGCAGCCGCTTCGGTGGCTGGACCGACTAGGCCATCCTCTCGACGTCAGCCTCGCCGTAGCTTTGCTCGTTTGAGACGATTTACGTCACGATTGCGCTGGGCCTTCTCCGAGCGCTTGCCAGAGTGGGCCGTTTATAACGAAAAATACAGCCACCAGGATCAAAATACAAACGGGCGATTGTCATTTACGGATATTGTGGATCATATTCAACCTATTTTTGAACACGACGGGAATATTTCAAATTTCGTGGAAGTACGATGCCTAGAGAAATGAATCAAACTATCTTGTCAGCAAGCTTTCGAGCGGTGCCTAGAAATATGTATCAAAATATTCTGTCAGCCAGGTACTAATATTAAAGCACTAACTTGAAATGGTAGCACAATGAACATCTAACCAGCCAAGTATAACACCCTAATAAGGATCGTACGCGCCGCAACATTCAGTTTTCATTGGCAATATCAGCCACATCAGCAATGAAACCAAGCTCACGTGCTATTTTTATAGTACTTCATGACGCCTGGGCATTAATATGACCAAGCACAGATACTGTGGCATGCGTCGCTCGTGTACCCCTAGTCGTTAAGACAGAAACGCCCCAGCGGTAATTGATGCCACCAAGACCTGGTTACACATTTTTTTTTTAATTTTAAAACAAAATAATGCAACATGTCTTTGCAGATTTGTAATTATTGGTCAAGGGCCCATCGGGTAAAATTTAAAGAAAATCGAGAATGATATTTTTTTTTAATATTTTCCGCACAAAAATCGCAAAATTTTGACTTTTTTGATTTTGACGAAATTTCTGGGCGCAATCCAGAAAAAAAACTTTCACCAGTATAACGCTAATTAATTTATTAAAAGTTCACAAGGCATGAAACCCTCGACACAAAAAGTTTCAACTTTGGAACATAAATGTAAAGTGACTTAAAAATTCACCGAAAAATGCCTCATTATGTAAGATTTGCTCTAGAAGCCAAGTTGGGCATTTTATTTCGCTTGAAATATATGCTCATATAAGTTAGCTTTAACTAATTCTGGCAGAAAAGTATGCTTGCATTACATGTAAAAAATTTGACGGTGTAGAAGGCTATATTCTTTAATCCTCCGGCCTTCAAAGTTGCATCATCGCGCAGTTAGGAAAATCGCTTTTTCAACCTCCTCTCGAATGCAATTTTTCTCACGAATACTATGAAGTATCTTGCAAAAGTAAGGTCTGTCCCGATGTGTGGACAGGTTTTGCTAGCTCACATAAAACTTTAATTGAAAACAAAAAATAGGCATGACACCACCATGACCGTCCTTATTTGAACTCACCCTGAAGTCAAATCGGAACGGAACCGTAATGTAGAGGTTACCGGTTCTGTGGAAAACGGGTCAGCGCAATAAAATGTGTTTCCAATAAAAAGTCAAAATCACAAAACGAAATTAAGCATATATTTGTTTTGCTGTTTCCGCAGCACAACCTCTGAATACCTTTTTTCCTTTTTCTTTTTTTTTTAAATGCAAATGACACCATGTTGAACACACTTCTCAACGATTTGGAGCTGCGGACTTTTCTTTTCAAGAACCAGTTTGAACCGCGTCGCATTTGGTGAAACCGGTAACCGAACCGTTATTTCAAATTCGTCGCTGAACCGGAACCGAACCTGAACAAAATGCGGAGCTACTCAACCCAAAGCCGAATCGGAACAACGACCGGTTCGACTGTCTGGTTTCGTTCGAGTTCTAAAGGTTGTAATGAAACTGCAATTCTTCATTAAGATAAAAAACAAACTTTTTGTTTTTTGGCACATGAGCACCAATGACAATTCATATTAAGAACATCATCACAAAAATTGGCATGCGAACAATAGATCCAGTTGAACCTATTAAGGTTATTGGAAAGCTTTCATGAACTGCCCCAGCTAATGTAGTTTTAACCGACTCTATTCACCTTGTCTTTGCACGGATCAAACTTACATAAACCGAGCATAACGGAGCCTTAAAGGGAAGCTAAAGAGCTTTTCGAAAATAATGAGTTAATGGTTCATTCTGACGTGTTTGTGCCTGCTCGAGTCCAAATATCGCAACCGTTTGACCCAAAATAATCCCTAAACGCGAAAAAAGCGAAGAAATCAGAGGCGATCGCCGCAGCAGCACGCCATTGGCTAGCCACGCGTGACGCGCCACTACATCATAAAAGGACTATCTCGATTCCCGTTTGCTCTGTCGCTTGCGGAAGTAGCCGGGCGCCGAGCCTTCTGCTCTTGTAAATAGGATTCGACTTCTGATTCTTCGAAATCTTTCGGTGGATCCGAAAAAGGAATGTGTCCAGACAACCCTGGACGTAACAAAGCACGGGTTCCAGCCTTTGGCGAAGCAGAAAAATGACCCCCCGCAGTAATAAAGGCAGACACGAGGAACCGCTTGCGCGCACGCGACATGGCCGGCTTCATACCTTCAGGAGAGTACTGACTGCTACTTATTGTAACGTAAAACGTTGACAATAAACGGAGTGCTATTGACGGTACACGTCAAGCCGGATTAGCGTGACCCTCCCTAAAACGGTCGTCAGAGGACAAGAATTCTGCACACATCGGCCTTCATGCTTGCCAGCTGCTGGACACGTGAGCGTGCAGGCTGCATTGTTCATCAAGGCTGAAGTGGTTTGAAGGGATAGTATAATCGGCTTCGGGCAACGGGAGAGCTTCCCCTGAGATGAGACGGGTGATAAGACAGGGTCGCCGTTCTGCCACCGCCATGTCCTTGCGCACTATGTGAATAACTGCGAAGAAGGTCCATCCTTGTGATAGCGGTACCCTCTGCTGCGTTTAGTTTGTTTGCCACCAACTATTACGCCATTATAGCTTTAGAAAAAGCGGAGATAGGTGCCCGGCAGCCCTTAATTTGATGTCGAATTTGTGAAAGCTTCCTGGGCCTCTACATTCACATACTTCTACCAAGATTTGTTGACTGCATTAGACCACCACCAAGCATTATCATTGTCCGATCGCGTTTCTACGGAACAAAGAACCATTGCATGACACAAACTTTATACGGAAAACACTGCGTAAGTTGTAAAAAAAAGAACTCAATTCAGAACAGAAGGTCACATGCTTTGTAGTTCGAAAAAGCTCTCCTGAAGAGAATATGAACCTATGGAAGGAAAATTTAACAAAATTTGTTTACATTTAAAAAACATGTAACTTCAATTTATCAACAACTGTAAAAAAAAAAATGTTTATGCTAAAACGATTTGCACCGTGAAAGTCGCATTATGAATTGCATGACCATTTATTAGAGCAAGCCCTCCTCTCCCAAGTGACTGGGTAGCGGAGTAGATTAAAAGCAAAAGAAAATAATCTTGGGCTACCCAAGATTGTTCTCTTTGTTTCCCATATTTCCCGGACCGAAGTCGGTTCGGAAATTATGGTCACTTCAACAATATAAGAAACCAACGCTAACACGCTAATATATAGCGGTTAACACAAGAGGGCCAGTGGAAACCTACTATCTGGCTACATGATCGCGGCTTTTCTAGCACACTGCACTATTCTAATAACGTAATAGCTTTTTTCTAGAACAGTCGACCTAAACTTTTTTGATCTAGTTACGTTTCCTCTTTGCTTGTGACTTTTAATGCGCTGAATTGCCTTCTTACCTTCAAAGATGGTCGGCAGAGCGTCGGGTTCAGGCGAGCCTTGTTCAGACCCGAACCCATACGTACGTAATTTTCATATGCGCCATCCGAAACACGTTTCAAACAAAAAACGGTGTGCTTCCTCAACTCCACCCCCCCCTCCCCTTTAAAATCTCGGGGTCGGAGTGGAAAAGACGGTAAGCGGGAAGAACAACTGCGACGAGCGCTGTTCGTGAAAGCTGGCGGCTACACACGAGTACGGCATCGTGCAACAGCACGAGTCAGTTGGTTCGGTGCCACGAGAATTCTGCAAATACGTGAACAAAGAGAACAATCAACACGTCAGGCGATTGAGTCAATAGCATGACCGGTCAACGGATAAAAGCAAGCGCTACGTGGCGGCAGAACGACAACGGCTCGAAAAGTCAGTAGAGCAGCCTACGAGGGAAGCGCGGCTAGCCGCGGCGGGGTCCCCCAGCTGGACCTTTTGTGACATCGGCTGACGGGCTTCCTCCTCTCTCCCCTTTCCCTCTGCTTCGGAGAGGCGTGGCTTCGGCGCTACTTTGAAGGCGCTTTTCCGGTTAATCCGCGCAGAAAATGACCAAACGAATCCGATATTCGTGATGGCTGAGGTCTAATTAACCAGGCTCGGGTGTTTTTCTCATATTGAAAACCGCTTCAGCTTCCCTTTAAGAGCACCCGGAGAGAAGAGCTCGGACGCGGCACAACGCAATTCTTATCGTAATTCTGGCGACACCACGGGCACAAATCGCTCGTCGAGGCATTTCCACTTTACCGGGCGATATTTCGTTCGCCCCGCAAGGCCGAACAGCCAGGATCTTTGGCAGGATAGCCCCGGCAGTCTCGACGGAACCCAAGGGCAGACCAAACTAATTTCAGCCGCCAAAATAAAGGCAGGTAAAAAAAAAAAAGACACCAGAACTGCACCTAGGCAAGTACCGCCAAATTCGGAGGAGAGCTTCTCCAACGAACCGTACCAGTTGTTTATTTGGACGATACGGATGCCTAAAACACTCGTCTTCTCGACGCTCGAGGGATCTTCTAGGCCCCAGAGACATCGATTTCCCATCGCGAGGTTTTCGAAGACCCGTACAAACGCTTCTCCACTTTCGCTCATTGTCCGAGGGACGCAATGGGAGTGGGGCCTTCCCCTACCGAGGTCCTCAGTTGGGCTTCGGAGAGTGGTCCACCTCGTGCTGGACTCGTCTCCGGCCGATCAGGTCCAGATCCAGGTCCGCGTCATCGCTGAACGACGAGTTCTCGGAGTCGCTGCTGTCCGTGTACACGCCCAGCCCCGGCAGGACACCCAGGCAGCTGAGGGCCGTGGGCGCATGAAGCACCGTCTGCTGTGCCGGCGCGTCACCACCGCAGGGATCCCCGAGGGCCTTGCCCCCGTTGCACGGAGCCTGGCCTGCAAAAGCGGGGAGCAATCGACGTCATCTCCGGCACGCAGTGTTGCTAACCTCCGCAGTCGTTTCTTCCCCAGTTTTTATCGGAAAATTCCCTAGTTTTCTCTAGATTTTCAGAAAAAGTGTTAATTTGCGTCAATATTGAGAGTATCGTTATGGTATAGCTTAAGATTACATTCCTGTAGTTGGGTGGCCATCTAAAGGTTGAAAACCTTTTTACATAATTAAAGTGTTACTTTGGCCTTGTATGGCCTTCCAAAATCGCTGTTGTTACCAATGGAGATTATCTCTGGCCCCGACAATATACAAAGAATCCTTTTTTTCCAGCTGCACACGGCCGGCACGAGAAGGAAAAAGGGAAGGAACGTGGCTCTAAAGCCCATTTAAAAACAACCCCTAGATTTAAAGAAATTTCTGGCCCCTAAATGATGACGAAAATCCCTAGATCTAGGAGAAAATCCCTAAGGTTGGCAGCACTGCCAGCACGCCTCTGCTAGAATGCAACCATGTCTGCCGAGGAGTCTGTCTCCCTCTCTCTCTCTCTCTCCATTATCATCATCATCATGTCTCTTTATGGTGCCCATAAACGACCAGACGTCTGCAATGCGGCACTGGTACGTAAAACTTCAGAAAATAATCGTGCACAAATTCCACGTGCCAAAATATACGTCCATGAATTCATATGAAGAACAGAAATCCATTTGATCATCATCATCATCATGTCTCTTTATTGCGCCCATAAACGACCAGACGTCCGCAATGCGGCACTGGTACATAAAAGTTGAGAAAATAATCAGGCACATATTCCACATGCTGAAATATACATCCATGAATTCATATGAAGAACACAAATCCATTCAGGCAACTTACATGATGATGATGATGTCTCTTTATTGTGCCCATAAATGACCAGACGCCTGTAATGCGGCACTGGTACGTAAAAGTTAAGAAAATAATCGTGCACAAATTCCACATGCCAAAATATATGTCCATGAATTCATATGAAGAACAGAAATCCATTCGAGCCACTTACATGACGATGATGATGATGATGATGTCTCTAATTAGTGTGCCCATAAACGACCAGACGTCCGCAATGCGGCGCTGGTACGTGAAAGTTGAGAGAATAATTGCGCACAAATTCCACGTGCCAAAATGTATAGTCCAGGAATTCATACGAAGAACAGAAATCCGTTCGAGCAACTTGTATACATTACTAAGAATAAAATGGCATATTATGCAATTGTCTTTCGAATTCGACGTAGTCACTGAAAATATCCAAGTTTTCATTTCCAAAATTATCGACAGCTATCTGCATTCTAGATACAGGCGACGACATTAGATTGTTCGGAGTGTAAAAAGTAAAAGCGCTCCTGTTAAAACGAGCCGGAACATTAAAATTAACTTTGCATAAAAGCTCACAGTCTACAACGTTATGAATTGCTGTGTGCAAAAATACTACATCACGTGTCAGCCTTCTGGCGGACAAAACTTGAAGCCCCAATTCAAGCAAGAAGTTCATAATTATAAAAATGTCTTCTGCCAAAATGTCTATCATGAGCTGTGCATGCCAGACGTCTCTGAACATACTCTATTTGTGCTTCATCACGTGCACTAAGAGAATTCTACGCTATCGAACCAAATTCAAATCTAGACCTGATAAGGGAGCAAAATAGGGGGAGCAAAACAGGTGGAGCAAGCAAGCATAACCCACAAAATGTCGAGTTATACGAGTTATTGCTCCCAGCAATCTAACTGCGGTACAAACGACCTGGCCGACGTGGTAGCTGAACGACGGCAAACTATCCGAAGTAGAGAGGAAAACTTACCAGAACCGTTGGTGTGTTGCTTCTTGGAAAGGTCGCTCGATGAGTCGGCACTTTTCCTCTTGACGGCGGCGGAGAGCAGGGCGAGCTGGCTCCTTCTGCCCGTCGAAACTCCCTGTGCCGCGGCAGCCTTCTTCATCTCCAGACGCTTGGCCTCCATGGCTTCCTCGGACAAGCTGGCTACTGCCTTGTGCGCGCCGTCAAGGAGTAACCAACCAAGGAAGGGGGGAGGGGGGGAGCACTTGCCCCCCCCCTTAACAAGCGTTGTCAAGGAATTATCGCGGCAGGCAGCCCCCCCCCCACGGGCGTACCAACCGGGCGGGGGTGGGGCAAGGGAGCATTGCCCCTCCCCCCCAGTCCCAGTGGGGGGGGGGGGGCAAGGCATGTGCTTTGCCCCTTCCCCCCAGAACAGCCTGCCACTGGGCAGGGCAAACACTGGCCGGCAGCGCCCAAGGGATACCAAGGTGGGCAACGCCCCCCGGCCCTGGGGGGGGGGGGGTGTCTGGTTTGCCCCCACCCCCCTCAAAAACAAGTTGGTACGCCGCTGCACAAACTCTCTCACCCACAAGTCAGTCTGTGGGAGCAAGCCTTAGCCTCGTTCCCCAGCACCGGAATGTCGAACCGGAACCGTTATTTTTAGTCGAACCAGAGCTGGTCCCAAATCAATCTTACGACTGAACCGCCCCCCCCAAAAAAAAAAAAAAAGAATTGATGGTTACCGGTTTGAAACGATTCGGCACACTATTATTTTGTTAACACCACAAACTCAATATTTGAGAATGCAAAAGATTGGCAGCTGCGTTTCTTGCTATCAGTCAAATGGTTGCATACACGACCGCAATCTATGGGAAATGGGATTTCATTTCTTTTTATCTGCAACTGAAAGTTGAAACTCGCCAGGAACTTTCAGAGGTGGCAGGCGTGCAAGTCGGCTCGCTCGGATGGCGCCTCCACAACTGAGCATGTGCTCAAACGAGCACATGCTCATTGTTCCCGTGCTCTGTTGTCGCATGCACACCCCAGACTCACCAGGTAGAAAGATCATAAGCATAATTCAATCAAATTTGTTTCGTTGGTGCCGTAGTTTACTCTAGGGGGAACCACTGCTGTCATTCATAGGTTGCTGCTTCGAATCCAGTTCGTCGTACGGAAATTTTTCGCTCTCTCATAAGCTCACCGGCGACAGAAAGTGATCACGTGATTGACAATGTCACCGGCAGTTTTCGCAAAGGACGACCATCCAATTTCCCGGGGAGGTCCCCACCAACAGCCGTCGCTGTAAAACTGATGCACGTTTCGTATGTCGAGAATTAGTTGCAAGTGGTATTTTCCGAAAGTCCAAAAATTGTTCCACAGTACTGAGAGCATGGAGGGGTTGTGATATCATGGAAACATGGCTCACAGCCGCATCGGCTACAATGAATTGCGAGGATGCAGCCGTGAGCCATGTTTCCACGATATAAAAAATTTCAGCCCGCCACAGAAACAAAACCGTGAGGGAAATTGATGAAGCATTTTTTATATCTGTGAAAGGAGAGGAAGCATGCGTCAGTGTGCCGTCCTTAGCTCTGATGAGTGACGAGGCGAACTTTATCATGACTTGTGGCAAGTTCGTTTGATCGCAGATAAGCGTGTGCGCGGAACCGTTTTGTTGTGTTGTTTGTGCGTTTATTTCCTGTTTTGTGCACAAATAAACTTTCAGTTGCTAGTCAGCGCCGTGTCAGTCGTTATCTCTTCTGCTTGTCCCTCGTTTATTTTTTAGCTGTTCCCCTTTTACGATGTCAAACCAACTCGCCCAACTTCATGCGTTGTTGTAATTTGGGCCCTCTGCTTGAAAGAGAAGAGGTGGGCTCCATGTTACAAAAAGTCACGCTTGCAACTGGGGTGACCCCGAAAGGATATCCTGTACTCCTCGAGCTCCTGCATGTCCTCCTTGAGCCGCTGGGACTCTGCCTTCTGCTTCTGCACGTCCACGTACTCGAGGAAGGTGACTTCGTCGTCGTCGAGGCCGCGGATCATGTTTTCTACGAGCAACGGAAAAAAACACATTTTATGAATTTCAGTGCCAGCTGATATCTTGCTCCGAGCAATCGGGGCAGTCTAAGCTCGTTATAACAGACTTTGATTTTGACCAAGATTTCGGTCTGTTGTAAGAGGAGTACGTTGTATGCAGATATGAAGTTGAGTCAGTGGTATGGAGAGGAAAACCAACCGAACTTCACAAATCGGTATGTTATATCCAAATGTCTGTTGTAACGAGCTCACACTGTATTTATGGCCTAATCTGCCTAGAATTGGGTCGAGAACGCGGTAAACGATGCATCTTCAACTTGAAAGCAAATCTCAAGAGACCCAATGTCCCGCATTACTTCTTGTTTGGATCAGAAAACGAACATGGGTGCCAGGCACGTAGCCAGGATTTTGATTCAAGGGGGGGGGGGGAAGGGGGGGGGCACCCATGACAAAATGCTGTATGAGGGGGAGGGGGAAGGGGAGGCCCCAGCAAAATGGAACATTGGGGGGGGGGGGGGGGAGGCCGGGCCCCATGGGTTCCCCCTGGCTATGTGCCTGATGGGTGCCATAGGTGTCGGAATACCTTCACACAATTCGTGGTGAAATCGGCTATCAACCAAGCTCAAGCTAGAATGGTCAACTTTCCAAATTAGTGGTTACAGAGCCAGGACCGGCCAGGCTCTGAACAACTACACAACCACTCGTGGAATGATAGGCTCCCAACGTGCTTTAAAGGGGCACTGACACGTCAAAATCATAGTTTTGTTTATTATCCGAAACGATTGAAAACGATGCCGGGACATTACCCTCAAAATTCGAAACTTGGGAATTCGGTATTTGTGAATTAAAAAAACAATTTCCAAATGCCAAATTTGAAGTTCCCCACGATCCGCGCCAGTGCAGTGACGTCAAATTTTGCGTTCTCCTGCGAGTCGACTTTCTTTCGGACCTCCGCTCCACGCTACGAAGCAAAGCGCCGTTGCCACCGCGACCCGAAGCGAGGAGGAGGTGAGGAGGGGATAGAAGGGCACCGGCGCGGGAAAAAAACGGTTTCTTCCCCGACTCACCGATCATCCTCTGCTCGAGCGCCGCCAAGTTTTCCGAGGGAGGATACAAAGCCAGGAAGCGACATCACACCGGACTCTGATTTTTGGTATTTCAAAAGAGGGGCCGTAGTGCGTTCGCAATTCCGTTAAAAAACATGTTTTACGATTGCCGTTATTAAATGTTATAGAAATGTTGCCTACAAAGATTCTAAATTTCATGATTTTTGACGTCACCAATCAAAAGAAGCAAGGAGGTGAGCAGCGAGGGGAGAAAAATGCCAAAAATAAAAAGCGCGCGCGCGCGAAAAATGTTTTTTTGCGCTGCGTTTCTTTGCATGTTTATGACTCGTTTATGCATCGTTTTAGGCAATAAAAAAAATACGACCTCTGGGGTGTCAGTGCCCCTTTAAGCCACAGTCAAACTTTGGTAGCCTCGTCAGAATGGTCACGGGTTCGCAGCACGCCCGCTGACGTACGTAGCAACCGTTTCCTGCTTTCGACGTCGACTGGCTGCCCCGTCTGCAGAGAAGGTTGCGCCTCATTGCAGGCCAGCGAAATCCATACCACCACTTCAACAGGTGTAGAAGTGTCTCGACTACAATTGCCATTGTAAGGTGGCACCCAGCTTCGAACAAAACGGACCTGTTTACAGAATAATTCCTGCTGTAGGAACTGAGCATAGTGTTCCATTTTTCCTACATGACTTACATTATCACGTCTGGCCACACTGCATCGTTATTCAAGAAAGGGCTCGTGCGTATTCGGCTAAACATTCCCAGAAGCCGTTCTATCTTCGTGCTACCTTCAACCCATGGCGGGAGCATGGTCTTTAAAAGGACACTGACGGGGTATTTATGCTCGACAAGGTTTTTATTTGTACGTGGCATACGAGAGCCCAACTACCAAGAACACAATGTGCGACTCAAAATTCATTTTCTTTCCGCCCGAAAACCGCCGATCAAGAACTGGCCGGTTTGGGTCGCGCTCGCTCTCTTCTCCGTGGCCACGTGCCGTTTTCTACAGTTTAGACGCAACCACCAAAGATAACCAAAGTTGTGGGTTATTTGAAAGCCCGCACTCGATACTAAGAATAGACAAAAAACATGATACCCATTTTGGTAGCTTCTAAAAAGCTACAAATACGTCAAATGAAAAAAAAAAAAAATTGCACAGTTACGTGATTTTTGGTAACTTTCTCCCCCTCCATAATTCTTCTTCCTCCCCAGTCCAGTCTCGGTTTCAAACAGTTGCGTTTTCTGACTTTATAAAAATATGTGTGGCGTTTTAGCAAAATATTGATTGGGTAGTCTTCCGACACCGTAATGGATCGCCTGGCGAAAAATAAAAACACCTTTCTGGGGCAGGGGCGGATCCAGAACTCCGTTTTGGGGGGGGGGCGGAAAATTTGTAAGGATGCTATTCTCCCATTCTTTCGTGTGCACTGGGGGGTCCACCCATGCAAATTGCCCTCCGAGAAGGGGGAGGTCGACTTGGTTTGGGGGGGCGGCTGCCCCCGTCGCCCCCCTTGGATCCGCCACTGTTCTGGGGGGGCGTCTGTGTCCCTTTAAGCACGCGGAATTTCTCTTTGCACACCGAGGGCGACAGGCCACGGTGTCAGATCAGCGGGCCAAATTAAAAACAACGGTAAGGGCGACATAAAACCAAAAAAGAGACAAAAAGAAAAAGCTGCCAGAAGTTCCAAAAAACAATGTGCAGAGATGAAAAAAAAAAAAAAACTGTTTTCTTGATTTGGGCTTACAGCGCAAGATTGATCAAGATCGCCCAGTAGAATTTTTGCTGCTCAGTATATAATATTGCTTGCCAAGGTGTGAGCATTCACAATAAAGCTATTAACTGTAAGTAGTAAAACGTTGTAGTAAAACTGTAGGTAGTAAAATGTATGTTTGACTTTATGGTTTTCATCTTGGCACAATATGTTCACAGACACACGTGCTATAGCAAACACTGCAAGCTTTTGTTTGAAAAACAGATTCGTGAAGGCCAGCTTAAAAAGCTTTGCAATGTTGTTCACTGCAAAAGCATTCTTATTCTCTGTTGGTGATTAGAGATCCATCTCTGGAACTTGGCCTAGGTCTGTAATAAACAAAATCCGGAAAATGTGGAAATCTGTGAACCTGAATTCCGACTCCCCGTTCACAGTGTATTATCTCACAGAAAATGTCTCTATGGAATGGTGTTTTCGTTTCTCTTATAAAAAATCCCCCCCCCACCCCACCCAAAAAAATAAAAAAAAATTCTAGGGATAATTTTGTTGATGGAGATTCTTTTGTGTTAAAAGAACTCGAGCTTCAGTTGGACGTCTTTCGCTTCCGAAAGCATCCCCGCCACGAGTTTGCCTCGAAATCTTACGCTCAGGTAATTATGGTAACGTTAAATATCAACCGGTAAATGCCAAGGTGCACACTCAATCAGGATCAGGAAGATTCTGCAATGGCATCGTTACAGAGAAAAAAAAAAAATTTGTCATCTCTTCACAAACGTAACAAAAAAAAAAGCTGCAAAACTTTTGCTTTTTTATCTAAGAACTGCTGTGTGCAACAAAAACTCTTAAAAATGGGAATGGTACAAACTGCAATTATGAAGCAAATTTATGCTAGATATACAATGACACCTTTCATTACATTGCTGAGCAACAATTGCTCAGGGATAATACAGTGAATGCGCATAAGGAAGTGCTGTATAAAGGTGTAGTACGACGCTTTTTAACATTGAAAGAATTTGTAGTTTGAATTTTTTATATCGTTTATCTAGGCATAGCGAAGGAAGGAAAAAAAAAAAAAAGTGCCACCTTTTTTTGAAAAATTGCTATCCCGCTGTGCAATCGAAAAGGCAACAAACGCATTATTTAACCCAAGGGGAAACCAGGTGGCCCTCCAGAGATGGGACTCAAAACACGGCGTGAGTGTTGAGGGGCACTTTGACCTTCGATTTGGTTCGTTTTTTTTAATATAAAAACTAGCACATGGGGGAAAACATGCTTTTTTTTTTTGTTCTTCGTTGTGTAGGTGACGCAAATAAATTACTCAAAGTCCGAAAGCCATTGAACCGCCCCATAAAGAGTTAAATATCTCCGCTGACAACGGGTTTGCAACCAAGCACATTTTGTGCGCGATTAGTCCTGAGATAGTGTGTGTGCGTGTGCGTGTGTGTGTGTGTATGGGGGGGGGGGGTGCTTATTGCTTATTTAGTAACATGCCGGGGTCGTACGGTTGCCGACCCCTGCCCAAGATGAACGCTAAACTCGATGCACCATTTTTCTGCGCTAAAATAAGGCGTTCTGCAGTTGGAAGCAATTAAATTTGCAGGAATTAGCAAGGATATCAGTAATATCCGGCAGATATGACACCCGTTGGAAATGTGAGTTCTTTTTTCTCCGAAGTGGGCGCCGCGGCAGCAGGCGAAATGCGTAGCCAGCACCGGTGCGCACTCACTGAGCTTGTGCGCTTCCTCATAGTCGGCCTGCTTCTTGAGTCGCTGCTCTTCGAGTCTTTCGAACAGGGACCGCGGGTCGTACTCTTCTTCGGGGGCCTCTGCAAAAGAAACGCGTTCGAGGGGTCAGTTGGTGTCGGCGGCGTACCTCGGCGTCAATTGTCAGCCAGGGGATTCACCTACCCACGGGATCTTCGGCCGTTCGCACTTTGTCCCACTCTTCTTGCCTCTTTTTCCGTTTCTCTTCGAGCTCTGCTTCGGACACGAAGGATTTGAACTTGGGGATGGACTCCTGCGATGTGCCGCCGCCGAAACTCATAGCGTCGCAGCTCGGACAGGCTTGGCGTTCCAACTGCCGGTGAACCGGACGGATCTAGTCCGTCATGGGGCTCGACCGAGTGGATCTCGAGATTTACGAGCCTCGAATGACAAGTACAGCGCACGCACAAGGCGAGTTGACAGTTCCTTCCTACAAAACTCGCAAAAACTCGAAGTTTGATTCTTTCAGATGAGCGGCGTAGATCACTGATCTCTATTGTAGTAGGCGAAGTAGGCTCGATCGGCTGGAGCCAATCCAACGCTACTGGATCGGCTAGTCAAACAACAGTGCTTTTTTCTTTTTTCTTTTTCCCCTCTCCTCTCCTTTTTTACTAGAGGGAAACAAAAAGGAAGTTTTAGAATAGCGCACGCTAAAGCTTTGCGTACGGAAATGACGGAAATAGCGTCGTCAGCGTCGTCGCCACTGCGCATGCGCCGAATGCTAACCAAGTTTTGCGCTCCTTCAAGGCGGATTCGTGATGAGAGGTTGGCTAAAGCCAAGCCGAGCACAGTTAAAAAAATGGCGGCTCCCAGGACCGTGTCTGCGGCCGCTTTGGCGGAGTTGGCGTAGTCGTGAGCGCGACGTCGGCGGCATCCTCGCAAGTACGTTTTCAATACGGGACGACATTGCACTCGGTTTGGCAACGATCACCGGCAGTTTGATGCTTGCGGCGTGCAAACGTTTCTTGAGCGAAGGCAGCGAAGGTCAGGTACACGAGACGTCTCTTGCCAAGGCGACGCAAGCGGACACGACTGGTCGCGTCGCATTTCTCGTGTTTAAACCACGCATTCTCGTGTTTAAACCAATCTAAAATGTTACTCTAAACCAAAAAAAAAAAAGTTTTTTTTTTCTCAAGTTACAGTATTTAGTGTGTGAAATAAGAATTGTGATTGTGAGATTAGTAGCTTGCTGCTCGCGGTCTGTCTCCTGTGACGAATAAAAAACGCCGACAGCCAACGCACTTACACGGACAGTTCACCTAAACTGAACTCGAACGATTCTCGGTGCTCTGAAAATACGGCGGGCCGTGGGAATATCCAGTGCTTCGTCAGCCGACCTCGCTATCGAACCGCTTCGTCAGTGCCTCACCACCTCTGCGTGAACGGTCAGCGGTCGAGCGTGAGGTGTTCACTGGATAAACATCGCCAAGTTTCGTTCGCGCTTGACATAGGAATATGCAGGACACTATCTAGTTAGGAAGTGGATATTCTGTCGGCAGCCGGCACAATAACCCGGGGGAAAAAATACGAATTGTGAACACGGCTATTTGAAGCTGTAGCGTAGCTCAGTGGTAAGTCTGTCTCATACGCAACAGGATCCTGATTCGATCCACACTGCAAGCTTAACT
>JAZHYW010068564.1:0-23550 GCA_037355805.1 Ixodes ricinus
ACATCTAGCACTTAACTTCCTAGATTGTCTTTTGTGCGTCTTAGTAGCGGGTCATGCCACCGTGCGCCCTGAGGACGCACGCTATTCTCGAAGGCAGAGACTGAAAAAGCGCTTCGACGATATCGGTGCGTCCCCTCAGTCGGTTCCACTCGGCTTCCACGGCATTCCAGAGGTCGTCGGCGCGTGCACTGTGGAGGGATTGCTTCGCCAGGCTCCGCTTCATAAGCCCCCAGATGTGCTCGATAATGTTCATATCAGCACCTTTTGGAGGCCAAGACAGCTGTCGGACGTAACGCTCCTCCAGGAGCGTCCGCACTTTGCCGGCGGTGTGGACTGGGGAGAGGTCTTGCTGGAAAAAAAATCCCCGTCAGGAAATGGACCACCGAGAACATAGGGAAGCATGACGTCGTCCAAGATGTTGCAGTAGTTCTCAGAGGTCAGCCTTCCTTCAATTCTGTGCAGTGGTCCAAGCCCTTGGTAGGAGACAGCTCCCCAGACGTTCACAACCGACCGACCACTTGCTGCCACTTCCTGCAGGAACTCGGGGTCATATCTGCAGCAGTCCGGCCGCCATACGCGTCGCTTCTGATCCCAACGAGTCGTAAATGTGGACTCATCAGAAAAAAGGACGCTCCTCCAGTCTGCAATGGTCCAAGAGCTGTGGTCTCTGGCGAATGCCAACCGCTGCCTCTTGTTGTCTTCGCTGAGCCGAGGCTTTTGGGCAGCTATCCGGCTTTTGAGCCCAGCCTCCGAAAACCTTCTGTAAATTGTCGATGTGCTCACCTGAAGGTTGCAGGCATTGCGAACATCTCGTGCCGACTGAAACGGGTCGACTGCCACGGCCGCCACAATCGTCTGATCTTGTTCGGCTGTTGTCACACGTGGACGTCGATTGTGTGGCGCGTCCGCAATGCGGCCTTCGTTCTTGTATGCTTGTATTATGCGATTAACGGTTTTCAATGGGCGCTGCACCAAATCGGCGATGGCTCTTTGGCTATACTCCTTAAGGCACAGGTCTATAATTCGGCGACGCTCGTCTTCGGGTACGCGCGACATCTCAACAGCAGTTTAATAATGAATAAATTTCGCGTAGGCGCCCCGTTTTGTGCAATTCAAACACGCCCTCATTTTGAAACGATAACAATACCTATTTCATCATACTACGTGTCAGCCGGCGCTACGAGCTAATCGGACCAATCAAGCAGCGCCAAAACGCAAATCACTGGGTTTTTTTCTGTGTGCGATTGGTTCAGCAATCATCGAACCCGCACAAAACGTGACGAACAAGCATGATGGCGCGCTTTTGACGCTGTCTGATTGGTCGGATTAGCTCGTAGCGTCGGCTGCGTCTAAATTTAAGGTGAAACGAAGTATAGATAAAACGTCTTCACTGATACCAACTTCAAGACCCAATCATAACGCCCCCGTTTCCTACTTCCTTGTCAAACAGATTTGTTTTATACCATCAAGAGTGACTATCGACTATGCCGAAACGCGCAAGCTACACAGCAGGATTTGTCGTTTAAAAAGCGCAGTCCGTGGCCGATTGCTTATCGGAACCAGCGCTTCCAACTATCAATAAAACAAAACAGACGGGCCGCGGGCGGTTTTAAGATTCCAGAACGGGGGTGATACACGATATCGCAACAGCGCATCCGTCCTTTCTGCGCAGGCGCTTATTCTCGCAGTGACTCGTGGAAGCGCCGCTAGCTGGAGCTGGCAGTACCAATCGGTCGACGGCGGCGTGTTCACGCTCATATTGAGGACGACTGTAGCCTCTTGGAGACTCGTGAATCGAGTGCACCGTAAGTTCCGCTTTCGAAGCCGCTTAGAACGTCGTTCAATGACACTACATCGTCACAAAGATGTTAGCCGCTCGCTTATGTTGTCTGGCTGCATGAATGTTGCTGCAAAAACAAACACAGAAACTAAGCTTCCATAAAAGCTCGCACTCACGAGTTCTCCTAAGAGATAAAAGCCGCAGGGCTCTGGGTAAAGGCGCCGCTGCAGCAGGGATAAATAAAGAGTAACACGTGCATACTATAGGCAACCTGCAATGCAGTTTGGCACGACACGTTGCGCCATCTAGTGGCTGCAAAATAAAGAAAACTGAGTAGGCCAGGCCTGCGCGGGTCGCGGGGCTGCGGGCGGGCGCATCCAGAAACCGCGTATGAACGTTGCATTTCGGATCGGCGTAAGCTTTTTTGGAACCGTTTCTCGTAAAAGTAAGTCCCGATATCACGTCTCTATGACCTCACCGGGTTCCTGTAACATCTCGCCTACTCCTAAAGTCCCCCCCCCCAAAAAAAAAAAAATAAACACGTTGCTACTGCGGCGTGAAAGACGGCCACAGTCGCGAAGGTGACTCAAGCTGCCAAACTTCACCGCTTCCGCTTCCCTTTCGAGATCTTGGGAAGCGACACGGCGGCAGAAGTGGATTGCTGCAGTGCGACGCATCAAGTAAGTGAATTTTACAGAAACTGTTGGGGGAAGTGAACGAAAATATATGTGCAGGCTTGGAAAGCCTGCACATATATTTTATACGAGTTTAGGTGGAGTGCGTATAGCCATCTCGTCCGGAAATGCACTCCGGAGTGCGTATAGCTTTACTCATTTTGAAATGATGAGCGTGCCCGTCTTTTTTGACAAGGGAAAGACACGTGAAATTGACGTAATTTTTTACAGACTTCGCTGTCCAACCATCTGCACAGCGTGGATTGGAGCCACAGTTTTTTTTGCAATTTCGGAGTCTCTCCTAAAAACCGCATCGCAAAAGTCTTTTTTTTTTTTTTTTTTTTTTTTTCGGCCGGGTTGACGGGTAGTTCGAGAGTGTGCGGGAGCTGGACAACCTAGCCTCAAACGCGTTGTGCTTCTGGCAGAGCAGTTCGAACAGGCGTCTCTTCAGAGCCACAAGGAAGTTTAGAAACATCTCTCACCGGCAGTGACTGTGGTTCGCGTTGAGACGCACACAGATCGCTTGAAGGTTGGTCTCCGAAGACGCCTCTAGACTGGAATAGTATGCAGATGAGGTGGACGGCGGATCGCCGGGAACAGGTGACAATTTTGGGGTCTGCTTGCAGGGAGATCGACACGAATGGCTGAGATCGGGTCCGGCTCGAAACGGACGAGCAACTCGGAAACGTTTGAAACACTGTGGTTTGAAGCACTGGCAATGTTGGCACCACCCACAGCAACCACAGGTTGTTGCCACTGGTTTGAACTTTGAAGTGTTTGAAGCGGCAGCAGCGGCAGCAGCCACTTAGAATGGATGGATGGTAATGGTTATACCCTAAGGAGGCTAGAAGGGTAGGAGAGGGCATGACGTCAGCCGCCGCGTAGCCTCCACAAGCCATGCTCCCTTGACGCCTCGCCTCTTTCTCATTTTCCTCCTTACTCTCCTCACTTATCAGCCCAACATGACCACATCACGTGACCGTAGCTAGCCTTCGTCTAGCCTTTGATCTGATAAAACCTACCGGACAGAGCGCGCGCAAGCCTGCGAGGAATCCTCCTAGAATCAACCATCCATCTCGCACGTGACATGTCACGTGCACCAATCGCCAGAGAGATCTGTGGTCACACTGGGCACAATATCGTTTAAACTTTTCATTACTAGGCTTCACACATATTGCGACGTGCCCCCTCCTAGAACTTATAACCTCTTTGCTGTACCCTTTGTAACGGGCGGCAGCTTGCGCCACCTAGCTATGGTATACTAGCCTAAAGGCGCATTCACACAGCGGAAAGACGCGCGTCGTGGGGTGATTTTTTGCTTATTTTTGCATTAAAAAAAGTGGCGCGCCGAGGAGGACGACGCAGGGAGACGACGCCTCGGAACCCAATTTTTCCCTCGACGCGCGGCTTGAGCCAATCAGCGAGCGTCCGGACGTTACGTGTCGCCCTTTTCCGGTTAGGACATGTTTTCGCTGTTTTTATTTTCGACTCACAATGAAGGCGAAATGCCAGAGAGGTTTGAGGGAGGCATGCAGTCGCCAGAACGTGGCTGGAAGCATTTCTGCGTGGAAAGAAGCGAGCCAGATTGGAACATCTGACTGTGAGCAGTGTTTTATGTGCGTGTACGACGCCGTCAAACTACTCTTCATCGTTCGCGCGAAAGCTGTCACCGAAGTTCGCGGTGTGTTCCGACCTCCGACTGTGCGGGAGCGATCATTCCCAATGTGTTGTGTAGTCTTTGTGTGCACCCACCGCTACGGAATACCACAGTTCTCGCATCGAAAACACTCTCGCACAGCTGCGTGCAGTGTTAAAGGTACGGACGCGAAGACTCTGGGACGCGCCGGCGTAGCACCGTGCTTTGTTTAGCGACAAAAACGCGGCAAAAGAGCACCTTCAGAAGCTGCCCGTTCGAGTCCGCGCCTTTCGCCAATGCTGCATAGAACCGGAGCGTAAACGTATATGTAATCATTGCCGTTGTCCATTCAGTGAAGACGGTTGTCTCCCACCGCATATGCAATCGCGAAGGCAAGGCAACAACAATCGTGCGAAGCAGACGAATAAAAAATTCCGTGTTCTCTCGACAAACGCGAGATTACCCGAGAAGACGCCGCCGTCGGGTGGCCTGTGTGACTGCTTCGTATTTTACGACGCCGGCGTCGACGTCGACCGCAACGCGCGTTTTTTGCTCAGTGTGAATGCGCCTTAAAGGGGCCCTGCAATGACTTTTTTACTAATTTTTAATTTGCACCAAACCTGAGCGCACTGAACGTAGTAACTTAATGACACTTTTCTTTTCTCGAATTTCGCTTTATTTTAAAAGTTATAGGCAAATTAAAATTACAAAAACAAGCAAAAAATAACCTCCTTCATGACGTCCTTGGTTGCTTGAGTGGCCGTGAACTAGACGAGGGGTAGTGAGCTGAGCGAGCGCTCACGGCTGCCGTACTCCGTGTCGACGGCGCGAGAGGGCGCCACTAAAGCGTGTTCTGGATAGGCTGCATGTAGCGGGCAGCTAGAGCGGCTCTAGTTGCATTTGCTGCGCGATTAAACACAAATTCGGCATGACACTTCATTGGCCACAAACGACAGCAAACACGGGGTAAAGATCAGTTCAGAATGGGAGCCACTTCGCGCTTGCCATACCGCGAAACGGCCAAACCGCCAGACAAAGCTGCTCACCGAAGGCCTTGGGAACGCTCAGAGCCGGTCGGGTCCTTCGGTCCCTACGGCCGCAGCGCCGCCGCGTACATCCGGGACCTTTCCGTGTCGGCGCCTGATCCCACTACTCCTTTCTAGTATGCGCCGCCTTTTCCACCGCTTGGTGGCGGGTATGTCGACGGATCATTTCTTGTTTCCGTACTTTATGAACTGCATTTGTTTCTTTTCTGATCTAAAATACTGAACAAAAACGACTTTTACAAATAATTGAAACGGTTTGCGCCACTTATATTTTGTATTTCGACTTAAAAGAAGCTTTTAGCGGCTCTAACCAGTAGTAAGCCCAGGACCTAAGACGTCACATTACGCGCGCTTTCGGTACCGCGGGTCGCCCCCGTCGGTGGAGGAGGTTTCCGCGTCGTCCGGTTAAAATATGACGCACTGATATTTAGTTACTCTCTCCGAGCCCGCTGGCTTGCCCGAACCCCAAGAGACGTGGAAACCGCAAAAAAGGTAGACGCTTAATTATGATTGCAGGGCCCCTTTAACACAGGAACGTAATTTGTTCACGTGACACCCCTATGGTGGTGATGATGACAACTAAAGACTTGGTTCTGGTTTGAAATAGATCGTTTTAGGAGATAAGCTGTTTCAGAAAGATGAGTTAGTACTATCAACGTAATTTAAAGATATAAAAACATGTTTTTACCATGTAACTGTGCGTCTAAATAGTGAAAGAAACAAAATTTTATGATGATGAAGGCCGGTCGTAGCGATTCGGTTGCTGCGTGTGAACGTCAACGCGGGCGGCCCGTGTTGCTGGTCGGTTGCGACTAGGGTGCCTAGCGGAGCGGCGGAAACATGTAGGCACCCTAGTTGCGACTATACTCTGTTTCATACTTAGCGTGCAACGCCTTCAAAGCTACTGGCGCGAGCGCGTGGCTTCATCTATGGTTTTGTTGCGCGAGAACGCGTGCAAATGATCAACGAGATCAAGCCCCACGCCGCGCCAATAGCTTTAACAGCGTTGCACGCTAAGTATGAAACAGAGTAAAGAGCACTATTCGGAGCAGAGTAGCGTAGTTTCCTGTATAGGCTCCCTACGGGAGCCAGAGTTGCGCGTTTGATTCCACGTGCCACGTGCCGCCCTCGCCGCTATTCGCCGAGATCCGATCACGTGAGGAGCCGGATCAAGTGTCGTGCAGCAAAGTAGGCGTTGCACGCGCCCCGGCGCAACGTTTCCCGGCTTTTGAGCACGCCGCGCGCACTGCTATTCGCCGAATTCAGTCACGTGAGGAGCTGAATCCACATGACATGCATGAACGCACAACTCTGGCTCCCGTAGGGAGCCTATACAGGAACTCTAGAGTAGCGCAATCTAGAACGCCGTCTCTCGGCGACTAGCGGCGAACGTCCGGAGGTTCCAACTCCGGTCAGAAATGCATGGGGAACGTGAGAAAATCGTTGTTTCTTCAATATTGTGGAGATATACGGAACGACAATAGTTTTTGACATAATAAAGGAACATTTTAGAATCATTTGCGCTGAGTTGTGTGCCAAGTAAGGACGTAATTTGTTTTTAAAAATTGCATGAGCGGCATCCGGCGGCATCATGCAGCAGACGACGCGGCGACGTCACAGCGTCCACGTGACCCGCTCCGGCCAACCCAAAGAGCCCATCTCCGCTGCGTGCAAAAATCGTCTGCTTCAAACGCCATTGCCTTGGAAATTGCCTTCTCAAAATTTGCACACGCATCCGATATTATTAAAACTTTGATAAAGTGTTTAGTGCTTTACCAACTTCACGACAGACTAGTTTTGAAAAGTGTGAACTCGCCGTTTATTTTTTAATTAGCCGTGTTGCGTCGATCTCCATGTATTCTCCCATAGGGCGGGCCGCCTCCTGGAACCCTGAGTACCACGTGACTCGCGCCGAGCTGCTCTGTCGGCCATGTTGTCGGCAATACACGCGGATCAAAGGATTGCGCTACTCTGCTCCGAAGGAGCTCTATAGTGCTCTAGAAGTACCCTTCTATTCTCCATGCCGCCAATGGAACGCGAATTGGTAAACCCTTAACGAAAAAATAGTCAGAGTGCAGGCGAGCTGGTGTAAGTTGAACATGATTGTAAACCTGAGACTGGGGCAGAAAGAGAACACAACAGAAGGTAGAAAAAGAGGAGGCAACGTCTCAAACTCAGCTGCAAAGTTTATTTCGTACACGCCTTTTATACCACAATTCCAACGCCGTCTCCACACAAAAAAAAAAACAATTTGACAAGAGGACAATGACATTTGGGTAAACCTTCTCTTATCTCCCTTGACCTCGGCTGCGAAACACTCACACAAAGGGTCACATTCTAGCATAACCACCGCCACCCGGCGAACGTAGGTGAATCACTACTGAACACAAAGAAAGGGTTTGCCCTTCAAAGATGCGTCTCCTCTAACAACTTAATCAGTCCAAAGAAACAATACTAGACACTGCTAACAGTCGGAACTTGGGGCCATCTCCAAAACTGAGAACGACATTGCCCTCCTACAACGAACCACAATTGGCTAAACACTGCGACTTTCTCGAACATATCTAGAGGTTCGGATTTTTCGGTTTAAACCGATAAAGGTACGCACAAATTAATTTTCAAAAATTCGGTTTTAACCGAAAAAGGTCAGATTTTAGGTTCGGCATTTTCGATTTAAACCAATAAAGGTACGTCAAATTCATTTTTTAAAATTCAGTTTTAACCGGAAAAGTCACTTTGACCTTCCAGTCGCACCGCAGAGCCGTGGCGAAAAAGTGGAACAACAGCGTCTGTCGAAACGTGTCCGGATGTATGGGATACACGGGTGCCATCACAACGTTTTGGTTTAATGAGCGCATCATCGACCGAACGTGAAGTCCGAAATGCCCCATGACTTCGCCATGTACGAGCGTGTTTTCAAACTCGTTGTAAGGAAGTCTGACTTGATGCAAGCTCTGCATCTTGTGTTGTGCTTCAAAACGACGCATCGCGTTTCTTTTGGCGGTTATAATTGGTTGATGGCCGATTTTGGCTCAAGCAGCGCTTCATCTCCTCAGCCTGCCAGTGTCTAATGCTAGCGTTGAGAGGGCATTCTCGAAGCTCAGTGTCATATTAACCGGAAAGAAAGAGTGCGGATCAACGAGGAGAATGTGGGAAGGTACATGTGTGTGTGTGTGTACTTTAATAAGATCACGTAATCCTGATATACAGAAGCTGAAGTTCCATGATTTTGGGCATATGCTTCATATCCCACTTGTTTGTACTTCTGTGTTTTTTATTGTTTCTTTTACAGTTGCACACATTTGCGAAGTGTCCATTTCTTCGCAATGTATCGGTACCGTTATTCTTTGAGTGATCACAAATATCAGAGCTGCAAGAATAATCTGATCCGGTGTCCGTTTTTGTTTATTTTATATTCACCGAAAAAAGCTGATAAGCTTTTGTGGGCATGAATATATGCCGAAAAAAACCGAAAATTGTATTTTAAAATAAACATCGAAAAAAGCATGCCGAATTTTGAAAAAATAGAAACCGAACATCGGAACCCTAAACATATCCAAAGATACACATATAAACACTGCTAATAAAAAAAAAATTAAAAAAATTTACAAGCGTAGAAATTGTTTACATTCGTTCCCAAACTGCAATGACGCCTGACTTATACAGTTGCCAGACGTTTTTATACGAATTGTTTCTTGTACTACACGTTTCATATCATTACGTTCTTTGTGAATTATTTCCGTTTCAGACCAGTTGGCTTTACAATTATTACACTCTAGAAGGTGCCTTGCTAACTCGGAATTGGACGCGTTGTTTTTCACATTCCGTTTGTGTTCCGTCAGTCTATCATTTACACATCTCGACGTCTGACCTACGTATTTAAATCCACACTCCAAAGGAATCTCATAAACCACAGAATTCTCACACGAAACCGACTTTTCGCGATGTGCCTTCTGGCAAACTTCCTGTTTCGATTCAAAAGGTGTAAGTTTGCATAACTTAAAATCGGATGTGAACACTGTTTCTACGCCAAACTTTTTCGCCGACGCTCTTATGTTATGGGAAATATCGTGAAAATACGGTATAGCAACTCGTCGGTTCCTCACACTTGGTTCATCCCGCTTTTCTCTGATTTGAATAGAAAGTTGTCGTTTTAGAAAAGTTTCCTCATACCCCGCGTCCTCCAGTCTTCCCCATTGTCTTTTTAAAGCTTGACTCATGAAATGGGTACATGATCTTTTTAGCGCATTACCAATTAATGATTTCGCAACTCCCGCCTTAACAATTTTAGAGTGACAACTTTGTTTGGGAAGCACCGGTTTAGCCATCTTCTTACCATATTCCCAACATAAACCATTTTTCACCTGAATGCGCAAGTCCAAAAACTGCAACATGTTCTCCTCTGGTTTTTCTACTGTGAAATGTAACTCCGGGGCCGTTGACCTAATAAGCTTTTCAAGATACTCCGACTTTCCTTCTTCAAACGTGCAGACAAAAATATCATCTACATATCTTCTGATGAAGCCCACGTTAGGTGACAACTCAATCATCCTGTCAAACAACACTCTATCCAAACTGTTGAGGTATATCTCAGCTAACAACGGAGCGACCGACGAGCCTATGCATACACCTTCTTTCTGGATGTATTTTCGATTATTGTATTCGAGGACTGTTGACTTTAAATAGAGATCCAACACGGTAAGGAAGCTTTCCACTGTTACGCCCGATTCCGATTGAAACTTTACCAGATTCAACTCTAGCACCTCCTTCACTGCGTTCATCAACCTCTTCTTTTCCAGAGAATAATATAAATCTTTTATATCCATGGAGAATACCGAACTCTTCCTCCCATGGTTGTGTTCCAAGATCTGAATAAGTTCTTCTGTGTTTCTCAGCGATAAGGATTTGTCCAAACTGACCTGACTTAACCCATGCTGCAGAAACTTAGACACTACTTTTTGCCACGTTCCGTTTTCGTTTACAACCACTCTAAGAGGCATCTCCACTTTATGGTCCTTTAGGAAAAATTTCAAACATAGGTACATTTTGGATTGATTCATTATGCTTTTGGCAACTTGCTCTTTATCTTCTTCCTTTAACACTGTGCATATATCCCTTCTCATCTTTGCCAACCTTCCGTTCCAGTCCTTGAACAATACACTCATGGCATTTTCAGCTTTGTTTTGAAACCCTGGGAGTCCGCAGCGCCATCTGAATCCCCTGGTATCCGGAGGTCAGTTGGGAAACTGCTCATAGAGCCTCCTCTGAATAAGTGGCTCCGATCCGTACTCGAGAAACGAGCTAATCTCGATCGCAACGCCGCCATTTCTCCCGCAGCGTCCACTCCAGGAAGCGTTCGGCGGAGGACACAGAGCCGTGAGGGGGAAAGAAAGGAGGAAAGGAGGAGAGAGGCCCGCCGTGATTGGCCCTTGTAGTCACGTGGTACGCGCGCCTGGCTGTTCCAGCTGTCCCCCGCAAGCCTCGCCCGCGAGCAGACGACGCCGCCGCCTTTGGCTGCTGTGGCTGCACGCGTGGCTGCCACGCCGGCCCCGCTCGAAGTCAAAGGTACGCCGCGAGTGTGTAATCAAGAAAACTGAAAATTAAGAAGTGAGATCGGACGCTCTCACAGTAGACAACATGCCCGTGACTCCCAATGTAGAACCAGCGAACCTAGGCAGAGCACATAGCTACTCGCTGCCTTTAGGGTGCCTACATGTCTGTCTGTCTCAGGGTGAAGACATCCATTGTTGCACTGAATGTTCAGCGCGTGACGCTCTCGCGCACTCGGTGCGTGACTTGGGCGCTAAAATGGCGTCTCTGCATTAGCAAAGCTACGCGCTCGAGCTGATTGACACTCGGATTGCGCGTACTTCAAAATGCATAAAAAAACGATTGGGCGTAAAAATGGCTGAGATGTCACCACTCAAGCAAAAGCGCGTGTGTATGAAGGCACTCTAGCTGCCTTAGGTTTAGCGCGCGCCAGTGGGGGAGCGCCAAAGTTATTTACGGTGTACAGATCTATTTTCCTCATCACCTCACGCCCAAGCGTACACGCCGATGCCGCCAATGTTTTTGTCGCGTGCGGCACTGGCGCAGCACAGCGCGGTCCCGCTATAGTTTGCGTTTCGACCGATTTCCTTGATCGCCACTGCTGGATTCCAGCCATTATCAAACGCCTTTCTGACTTTCGCGACTGACGACTAGCCTCCGTGGGTTCTAAGGACGCGAGCAAACGCCCTAATATTTGCATGCGCATATGCTGCACGAACAATTTCCTATTTGAGGAAAGCGACTCTGGCTGTTAGTACGTACGTACAAGCTACGGCGCTTCGCATTAATCACATTTTAAAAAAAAACATTTTTTTAAAAGAACAACACATTAGTTGTTAGTTCTTTATACCGCAGTAGTTTAGTCTGCCAGAACATGCGACATTGTTGCCCACTAAATGCAGCCACTAGATGAGCAATTTAGCTCGGTGCAGTACGACTGCTAGCCTAGGGTCTTTAACGTGCACCACGTAGTAGGGATACACGACAGTACGCCGGTACGACACTCATCCAGATCAGAGAGCAGGCACGGGTGTGGAGATTGAACCAGGATGCCTGGGTTCTGCAGTGCGACTTTCAGCTTCACGTGCTCCAAGCTGTTTTTTTTATTTTTTTGTATATAGACCACTCGGTTACCGATCCCCCTTGTTTTCCCTATTTTCGCACTATTCATCTACTTTATTTGCCCTCGAGGAGAAAGTAGAAGCGGGAAGTGGTACGTGGGCTGCATCGACCGAACACCTCGAGGCTCGTGGATCCGCGCTCCTTCTGCCTCGAGCTGCAGCGTGCACTTGGAATTCGCCAGCGTCTTGGTTCTGGTGTCTGTAGTGGCTTCCCGGTTGTGGCTGGATCTTCTTGATTTTCACCTGAGCGATGCAGCAAGGTAGGGTAAGTAGATTTATTAGATGAGAAGTTTCGAGGCGGGACACGAGTCTGCCCCCAGAGCCGCCCCTTGTGTCTCCGCTGTGCAGTACTCGGGGGGTGAGGTGAAAGCAGCATGGGGGGGGGGGGGTTCGGGTTCGGGTTGCATAAATCCCTGGCCATACTACCCCCGGGGTCTTGAGCGTGCATCACGCAGTAGCGGTACACGAACGCACTCCTCCGGTGCGATGCTCATCCAGATGGCAGCCGGCAGGGGCGGTGATTGAGGATTCCTGGGTTCTGCAGCGCGAGCATTCTGCTCCATGTACTCCGAGCTGCAGTGCGCTTCGGCCGCCGGATTCCCCAGGCCCAGAGTGCTGTGTTGGGGCTTGCTACCATTTGCGCCAGACTGCGCCAAAGTACTTTCCCTTCTGTTTCCCGATATATTTAACCAAAAATGGAAGAAATTCGCGCCCGAAGTTAATTCCCCCTTCTGAATACCGAAACGAACAGCTCAGCTAGGCCATGTATTGAACCATGGTTAAAAGCGCTAAAAAGACGTACACAAGATAGAAGACAAACACGAGCCCGTGTTTGTCTTCTATCTTATGTACGTCTTTTAGCGCTTTTAACCATGGTTCAATACAGTCAACACCAACTAGCCCAACAACAAGTTCTTTTACAGCTAGGCCATGCTTTGATTAAACTGCGCTGCGAAGGATTCCAAATAACGACACTGAGACGAGAATTACACGACGCAACATACAGAAAGAGGCGCCTCTTTTTCTATGTCAGTCTATTTCGTCTCGGTGTTGTTAGTTGCAATCCTTTGCAGTGCAGCTTAATCAAAGCGTGAAAAGCTAACTAACCCATTCCCAAGCACGAACTCCTTGCCGTTTTGAGCGATGCCTGCGTGCTTATTGTTTTCTGCCGCGTGAAAACATCTCCTTGACCATCGCATTCGGTGAAACAAGTTTGCGTTCGTAGACTGTCGCAGAACTATACTTCAGCTTCAAATCTTCTCTTGAACCGAGCTTGAACCAAGCTTCAAAACTTCATTATCGTTACGCATTACGTCTCTTGTTCGATTCCATCTTTTTATCGAACCGCGAAAATACTGGGTAGCTTTGCAATATTTGTTATTTGTAGCCTGTTTTCTTCGCTCAGGTTCGGCGTAGCTCCAGGATTAACCACCCTCACCATCCTATAACCTCGTCCTCGTTACCCGTGCAGTGGGCATGCTACCGAAGCAAGTCACCGTGTCAGTTCCACCAGACAACGATGTTCCCGATGACGAAAGCCAGGATAGTAGCGCGTTCATTGCAACAGAGCGGGAGACGGCAAACCAGCAGTTTCACCGCCTCCTATAGGAGAATGAACGACTTGCTGCGGAGTCGCAAGCATCCATGGCAGCCGCCGCCGGACAAGTCCTGGCTCACAACATCACACCAGGAGGGGTTCCGCCCCAGTCCACCCCCCAGTTCCAACCACCACCCGTCGCCGCCTTTGGGGGATTTCGACTCACAGCCTGGAGCTGACACCCAGTCAGCCGTCCCCACCTGGACCGCCGACCCCTGGGCGATGGGATGGCAGTTCGAGTTCTCAGCCCTCCGCGGCTACCCCAGACGGCCGCAACAGCTCCCGTCGAGCCCCGGGTCTTCGCCCCTTACGCTCCTGCCGCCGACCCCGGGCGCTTTTTTACGGGACCAGACGTTGCCTTTAACCCGTACACCCTGTACAACCCCCAAGTCGGCGGAAGACGTGTCTTCACTGTCAGTGATCCACCTGCTAAGCGAGACATCGCGGAGGCTTTTATCTACGTGCAGCAAGTGTCAAGGCATTCGCAGCATATTGGACGCCGAGAGATTGCGGAGCTCCAACTTTTGGAGTTCTTTGTGCAACTGTGGGACTGTCGGTGCATCGGGCTCCCTGCCCGTGACAAACTTCGGATCTTCGATCGTGTCCGAGTTTTGTACCACGTCGCTCAGTCCGGGTGTGGAGCCGCGCTTCAGGGCTACGCTGATCCGTCAGCTTCCCTCCTTCTCGGACCGCCGGTCCCCCAGCGGCGGCCAGCAGCTCCCAGAGCGACAACCTCCGACCTCACCACCAGCCCCCCCCCCCCCCCCCCACAAGGCCGCCGCCCCAACCACCCGCAACCAACGCCCCCAAGCCTGCGAAGAAGACAAAGAAGTAGTGTAATATGATACACGATCGAGTGAACAAATTCAGCGCACGTACTCGGCACGCGTCTTGGTTCCCATCCTGTATCATCCTCCCACGTGACCATGACGTCACCGAATACTTTTACTGGGGAACACATTCCACTCCTCGAAAATACAATAGCCTCGGCGCGGACAGGTTTTCTGGGCTTGGCGAGAGCCATCTATCGTCGGGGAGGTCTCGGCTATCGATGATATTGATGTTCTACATACCAAATTCATTGTTGTGGAAATGCACGAGACACGTGCCGCGCGCCACTTCTAAGAATAACATGGCGTCTGAACTCTAGCTCAGTGGTGCGCTAAATACTTTGCTGCACTGTGCCGCCATGATCTTCCCAAAGGATCGCACGTTCGCACGTGCCTCGTGCATCGACGCACCTTGCGCTACTTTTGAAACATGAAGGGGCTTTAGGTGGAATCGGAGACGACACCGCCGCGGCCGCCGCGAACATCCACGTGCACTTGCGCGTGGACTGACGCGGACCTCCACTCCGTCAGCGGCGCTGTAGGCGTTCTGTCTAATGCAAATGAGCAGAGTGGAATGTATTCCCCCTAGTAAAGTATCGCTGACATCACATTCTCACGCTCTCTCTCGTTCCCGCGCCCCTCCCACAGCCCGGTCCTCGGACCCCAAATTTCGGGACCTGTCAATTATTCGGCAGAGTCACATGATGATGACGTCAGAGGTAGGGACGATCACTTGGGACGCGCCTCGGTTCCATCCTGTATCACCCTCCCACGTGACCATGACATCACATTCCCTACCATAGCAGGGTCCTCGGCCCCAAGTTTCGGGACCTGTCAATCATGAGTGTTCTCAGAGGGCGCGAGACCAACTTGGAGTCACTCACCAGGGGTGACGTCACATGATATGACGTCATTGTGCGGGACGGTCATTTTTATTTTTTTATTGCATGGAAGCATAGACGGTGGGCACATGGGTCACAGTTGCAGTTTTGAAACGAGAATGCACTGAGATTATACAAGCTTATTCAGATACATTTTCACCAACACTTTTACAATTCAGACAAATTTGCATACCTCCTCGGGTACGCAGTGCTGACTCGGCTGCATCAGAAATCAGGAAACAAAAGGCACTTTTCAAGTCGCCAGTACCATTTTGGCTTTTCCCCGAGTTCATCAAGGACACTTTTTACGTGGTTGCATGTTTCGATAAAATTTGATTTGGTAGTCCTTGGTGGTTCAGCGTTTCTGTCTATCATGCGAGTCTTCCAGAGACTATGCATACCAAGCAAAATAAAAAAATCAGAAGGAAATGTTTCTGGATCTTCCACAGGAAGAAAACGAATAGAGTATGCGTTGATATACAAGTCCTTTTTATAGTCCTTTGAAGTACATCCCAGAAAAGGTATGCATCTGTGCAAAAAATAAAGCAATGCTCAATAGTCTCTGGTGTGTTGCATAAACGACAGTTGACCGACCACGGTACAAAAATTCCTTTGTCACGTAGCCATGGTTTTACGGGAAGCGTGTTAGTATGAAGCTTAAAGAAAAATGTTTTTGCAGTTGGGGGAACACGCATTCTGCGAACTCGTTTTAAAACATCTTGGTCTGTACTATTTGGATAGTTGCTGCGATATAAAGGGTCTGGAAATAGCGAATCTATTAGGTTATGGTAGAGCTCTTTTCTGGAAACAGTAAATAAATACTCCAAAGGAAAATCGCACTTTCAAAAACTCAAAAGCTTCCACGACTTCTTTGAGAAAGCCAAAAGGTCGAGGCATTGCCACATGGTCGGATGAAACAACGAAGTCAGGGAGGAGATCCATCAAGTGAGTTTGGAGGAAGGTCCTAATGAACGGGTGGGAAGACGTTCTGAGGAACATGAAACGTGAGACAATCTTCCGTACAAATAGGTGGGTTAAGCCTAGTCCTCCCGCTTCGATAGACCGAAACAGATTGTCGCGCCGCATTGGCTCCCATGAAGAGGCCCATATGAAGGTCGCAAATATCCTATGGAAACGTTGAAGGTGTCCTCGAGCACAGTGAATTACCTGAAGCACGTACCACAGTTTGGCGACTAGGAAAATGTTACATGCAGTGGCTCGGCCAAACACCGAAAGATGATTAGGCTTCAGCATGTCCGCTCGGCGCTTAAGTTTTGTGACACTTTCTGTCCAGTAGCGTGAGCTATTTCGAACACATTCTAGAGGCGCGCCAAGGTAAGTAGTTGGCACGCCAGACCACGCCATTCCTGCATAATCCGAGGGCGTTGTCCCCCAAGTCCCATACCAAAGTCCACAGCACTTGGAGGTATTAACCAGCGCTCCAGCTGCCTTACAAAATTGCTGGGTTAATTGTAATGCAGCGTCGATACTTTGCTTATCAACACAGAAAAAAGCTACATCATCGGCATAAGCCAGAACTTTCACTTCATGAGATAACAATTTATAACCTTTTACGTCTGTACTTTTCAGTATACTTAGGCACAGAGGTTCCAAATATAATGCAAACAGAAGGGGAGACAGGGGACATCCTTGTTTTACAGATGAATGAAGGTGAATTGGTGTGGAAAGAGCACCGTTTACTATTAATCGAGTTAATGCTTCGGAATAACATATTTTTATACCGTTAAGGAGGACCTTTCCTACGTTTATGTGTTCTAAAAGAGCAAACAAAAAGAAATGGCTAACGCGGTCAAAAGCTTTCGCTAGGTCAATTTGAAGCATGGCCACTTGATCTTGTAAACTGTCGCAGCAATGAAGAACAGATCGCGCTACGTGAATGTTTGTCTGGATTGTGCGGCCTTTAATACCGCATGTTTGATGAGCTCCAACCACTCTTGAAATGGCACATTGTAAGCGTTTAGTAAGAATTTTGGCAAATATTTTGTAATCAACATTGCAGAGCGCTATTGGGCGATACCCTTCAACAGTCCTTAACTTGTCAAAGTCGGAGCTTTTTGGTATTAACACGGTGTGACTCTGGTAAAACGATGGAGGTAACCTGCCATGTTGAAGTGAAGCTGTAAAAAGTTCAAGGAGGAATGGACATATCATGTCTATGTGTTGCTTATAAAATTCTGCTGAAAGGCCATCTGGTCCAGGTGTTTTCGAGCTAGGAAGGGACCCCACGGCCTGGCATATCTCCTTGAGAGAAAACGGTCTGGTGTACGTCTTTCCCGTTTTCACAATGCCATTGGACGACCTCGATTTTCTTTGCCACTGTGTAAAAATGCATAGTTGACCTGACACCCTCAAAACAAAGCGACAATGGCGTGTAGTGGACTGGGCTGATCGACTGCAAAGTAGGATTGGATTGGATTGAATTCTTGGACTGAACTGTGAGACCAGTGTTGCCTGGGCGCGGTGCGTGATACGGGTGCGGAGCCGGGGTGGGGGCGCTTTCCCGGAACGGCGCGGAAATGTGAAATTAGCGTGTGAGAGTGGGGGTGGCGGGGGAGTCTTGGGTGGAGGCGCTTGCTCGGAATTTTACGGTACATTAAAAATGTTTAAAAGGGGTTTCAAAGCTCTTTTAAGATAATTTAACATGGCAACAATAATTCTGTCTCGTTAACTATGGCAAATTAATGAGCACAGCAAAGGTAGCAGAGAAAAGCTATGAAAACAGTTCTAGGAAAGAACCCAGCTCAAATTCACATTTGGCACTGCGGATTTCTTATGTGCAGTAGTGATTAAAGGCACCTATGGGTCAACTCTGCAACAACTACTTGTCTTAAAACCGTTGGATGGTTGGAACGAGCGAAGTGAGACTCAAATCTCAGCTTAGGCAGAGATTTTCACTGCAACGCTGACGGTACTGCAGACGACTTGATTTTCGCGAGAGACCTAATTTTCGCAAATTTTGCGATTTGAAAATAATTGCGAAAAATTGGTCCCACGAATGATTCACCACATGGTAACAAAGACATGGCATACTACTGCAAATCGTGAAAATTCTTTGACACCGGCACTTCGAGAAGTTTGCGAAATATTGAGCTTGCGAAAATAAAGTCGTTTACAGTATTTAATACAACCGTCCCTATTAAACGGTAAAAGTAAATTCGGGAGTTTACACGCTGAACCAACGTGGGCATGTGGCACATTCCAGCGGAGGAGTAAGGGTTAACTGTGACTCACCGGGAGATCTTGCGATGTCCGACCAAAATCTCGATTACACGATTAAACACTATGCCTTCTTATTTTAGATCTATTTGTTTTTCGATTTCAGGTCTTCAGACGGTTTAAGCTGATGACTTCAGGGATGACGCAGTTTGCAATGAATGGTCAGGGAGAAGTACACGTGGGCTTGTCCTGACGACGACCACGGCACTGGAGATGCAGGACTTGTTTCCTCAAGACAAGCACTTCAAGTGTTTGTTTCTGAGCCGTTTTCACGCAGGACGCTCTGGAAGACCTCTTCTCAACCGTCAGAGCTAAGAACCCTGTGCCACAGCAGGAGACTTCCAGATGGCGGCCCTTCGCCTCATCACCATGTCACAGTTCTTCAGGCCAAGTCCCTCTGGGAGCTACAACGTTGATGTCTCGGCGTACCCTAGCACAGTTTGCGGCCCCACAGCCTGCAGAAGCACCTTCTGAGGAGGAAGATGAGATGCCCAACTGATGGTCTTGTACTGGTCCCAACTGGGACCAGTACAAGACCATCAGTGACGACGTAGCTGCAGTCGCTCTTTTACCTGGCTGGGTACTGTTGTGAAAGGCCCCGGACCAGGTCTTCTCCTTTCTGATCCGACCGCACCGGTGAACGTTGTTTGGACAGGCCTTGAGTTGTTGTTGACAGAAGCGTCATCCACCACCGTGTTCGTGCCGCCGGGGTCGGTGCCCTCGCACACTTCACCCTTGTCCCCGGGGCTGCTGTTTGGACGAGCCTTGGGCTCGCTGTTGACGGAGGCGTCATCAGACACCGCGTTCTTCTCCCGGGAGCCGGAAGCATTGCCGGGCGGGGAGTCCGGCCACGGCGCTGGCGGCGGACTTCCCGGGCGAATGCGGCCAGTCCGGGCTGTTGCCTGAGCGCGCGGCGCGTGCCTGTGAGAGGGGTCATCGACATAGGGGTCGGCGTCTCGCGGATCGACAAGGTGCCCTTTGTTCCCGACCCCAGGCACGGCTCATCGAGGGCGAGAATTCCTCAGCGCCGGGAGGTGAAGCCCATCCACCACTACAGTGTGTGCGTGTGCGCGCGTGCATGCTCGAGGGGATGAGTCGGGCGGGCCTGGACATGGCGCCGGTTGGTCGTTCGGCCACCATTGGCTGCCAACTGCTGGAGCACCGACAGCGACCCTATAAAGTGGAAACGAGAGGTCCCAAGGGTGCCTCGAACGATGTAGAAACTTCTGTATATATGTAATTAAACAGACTTGGTCGCGAGAGACCCTCCCGTCTTGTGAGGTTCCTGCCGGGAGTCAGTTCGCAGTCCCTGTCCTGGCCTGGCCCTGCTTGAGGCTGCCTGGGGAACCCCTCGGCCGCAACAGTACACTGTTCTGTGCATTTAGGAAAGAAGCGCAAACTATGCGAGCTGTGTTTGGCCGCAGTGACAGGTTCTGCTGCCTCTCAAAATGCCAGGCTGTTACAGCTGAAGCGCTACGCAAGAGACGGCAGCAATCAGGAATAGACCATTTGCAGTATTCCCAAGCGCCCCGGCCCGCACTCAAGGAATCATGGGAACGGTGTTCCTTCAGCTCCCTAGTGATCGCTCATTTTTGACCAACTCCATGGTTACACAGTTTTTGAGCGTAATTTGAGGTCACCCTGAACAAGCACCTGATATACCCCAAGGACCTGTCATATCACTTTTAAAATTGCTCGTCCACGTCAGCATTTTTGATACTGCGCATGCGATCCACCTTTCAACCTGGGTGAGCTGCAGAAATCTCTTACAATATTATCATTCTCGTGATAGTTGTTTGAGCAGGAATTGCTTAAAAGCCGATAATTCACAACAACAAAATCCAGGATTTAGCTCGGAGTCCGCGGGGCTGTTTATAGCATTTTTAGCGTTTCTAACTTAATATCAGCATGATAATAATGTAAGAGATTTCTGCAGCCCATCCAGGTTGAAGGGTGGACAGCATGCACAGTATCAAAAACGCTGACATTGAGGAGAAATTTTAAAAGCGATACGACAGGTCACTGGGGTATATCAGGCGCTTTGTTCAGGGTGACTCTGAATTACGCTCAAAACCTGTGTAACCAAGAAAAGGGTCAGAAATTACTGATCACTAAGGGGCTGAAGGAACACCGTTCCCATGATTCTTTTAGCGCGGGCCGGGGCACTTGGGGGACATTGCAAGTGGCACCATTGGTGATGCCATCCCCCGACACCTTCGGCTCACCGCTTGTTGCAGAAGGAGAGTTCCGCGAGCATGAAGATCTCTGGCCATTTCATCGGAAAAGACCCCGACGATGTACATCGGAGCACTGCGTGCACTCCTGTCCTGCATGAGTGCTGTGTGGTTAAAGTTGGAATCTACAACGCTCTGTTACGTATGATGTGCCTAGTGAGATTACTAGTCGGAAAAGGTTTTCCTGTTTTAATGAAGAGAAAGGTGTCGTTTCGTTACCAATATACAAAATTTCTGCAATACTCTCTAGTCAGCAGGCATGCTTTTATTGCCCAGGCTAGGTATGTTACTGTGAGATTTTCTAGCATGAATGTGATGCTTTACAGAGAACTGCTACCTGCACCAAACACCTTGAGTCAGAGTATAATTGTGAACATGCCAGCTTGTTAACTTAGATACTTTGGAATTTTTGCACTTTCATGGTTTTCATGTAGTTTCTGGATTGCCACACTAGCTCTGAAGCTGCTTTAGTGTTTTATACTTTGATATATTTTTTTAAAGTTTGAGTGCCAGTACTTGGGACGTTTTGCGCCCTCTCTGCGTGTAAAATATTTTATAATGCTAGACTATTGACAATGTTGTTGGAAATAAATTGAAACATGCTGACTGACAATTACTGTAATTGTATCCTGCGTACTGCGTAGGCATAACGTGAGCTTGAAGATGATACGCAGGTTTGGCACTGCTGATCTTAATTGAATAATGCATTGTGTTATCATTTTACAGCTGAGCAGCGTATATTGTTCCCAAGCACCTGGTCTGTATGTATGTGCTTGGCCGAATTGACAGCGAGAGTGTTGCAGTACCCGTGGAAGCTACACCAGCGTCGCTTTCATACTTCCAAAGGTCCTTAGCCTGAATTTTACTCACGAATATCTTTCTACAGCTGCATGAAGTGGTCCTGCAACATGTTTGCTAGCTCCAAGCGGTGTTTAGATATACAATCAGAGTAGCGATGATGGGCGAGTTGGTTCATGCTTAGAAATAAAGAGGGAACGTTTTCGCTAAGCAACTAGGGCCAGACGGGAGGAAAAGGAGCACGCGGGGCGCGCGCTGACTGACAACTATATACGATGGCAGTACCCGGTTATTTATAAATATAAGAGCGGGCTGTTGGATTCGCATGTTATCTGTCAAGACGCTGTTTAAAAGTAGGCAGTAAATATTCTGCTGGAAGCCGGCAGAATAATTTTTCCGCAATCAATGAGCAGTCGCCTCCCATTGGCTTCCTGAAACTTGGCGCCTGCAACAACTCCGCTGCCCACACTGCCCTCACTCACAGTGGCGAAAATATTGTTTGCAATGTTTGCACCTTTGATTCTTTGCACGCACACTTTGTGCTTTCAGCAGGGGCATGCTCATACGGCTTTTGAGTGCGTGTGTTGTTTCGCTCATTTGAGAATGTTGAAGCTTATTTTGACCAGCTGCAGTTTCAGGGACAACAATGCGGTAATTGCCACTGGCGAGCGCCTCGCAAAATTCGCAGCCCTACAGATTACAAGCACTGCATTCAAACCACTCAATCCAGATGTCTATCAACAATTATTTGTGCTGAGAGTACAATTGCGGCCGTCCTGAGGGGAAATATATATCCACAGATTCGTCGCATTTTTTTTTTTTTTTTTGGCTGCCAGGAGAGGGGGACAAATTTCTAGTTTCCAATTAATTCACGATTATTTAACGATTCTACCAGTGGAGGTTCGATGCCATTTAGTTCAGCGCAGTTCAGTCAACAACAGCGTTTTTTTTTTCCCGTGTTAGTTGTGTGAAAATAAATGTCGTAAATACCGCCAAATGCTTGACAAAAAAAAAAAAAGTTAAGCTTGCAGTGTGGATCGAACCAGGATCCTGTTGCGTATGAGACAGACTTACCACTGAGCTACGCTACAGCTTCAAATAGCCGTGTTCACAATTCGTATTTTTTCCCCCGGGTTATTGTGCCGGCTGCCGGCAGAATATCCACTTCCTAACTAGATAGTGTCCTGCATATTCCTATGTCAAGCGCGAACGAAACTTGGCGATGTTTATCTAGTGAACACCTCACGCTCGACCGCTGACCGTTCACGCAGAGGTGGTGAGGCACTGACGAAGCGGTTCGATAGCGAGGTCGGCTGACGAAGCACTGGATATTCCCACGGCCCGCCGTATTTTCAGAGCACCGAGAATCGTTCGAGTTCAGTTTAGGTAAACTGCCCGTGTAAGTGCGTTGGCTGACGGCGTTTTTTATTCGTCACAGGAGACAGACCGCGAGGCAGCAAGCTACTAATCTCACAATCACAATTCTTATTTCACACACTAAATACTGTAACTTGATAAAAAAAAACTTTTTTTTTGGTCCAGAGTAACATTTTAGATTGGTTTAAACACGAGAATGCGACGCGACCAGTCGTCTCCGCTTGCATCGCCTCGGCAAGAGAGGTCTCGTGTACCGACCTTCGCTGCCTTCGCCAAGAAATGTTCGCACGCCGCAAGCATCAAACTGCCGGTGATCGTTGCCAAACCGAGTGTAATGTCGTCCCGTATTGAAAACGCACTTGCCGACGTCGCGCTCACGACTACGCCAACTCCGCCAAAGCGCGCCGCAGACATGGCACCCTATGGTCCTGGGAGCCGCCATTTTTTTAACTGTGCTCGGCTTGAGCTTTAGGCCAACTTCATCACGAATCCGCCTTGAAGGAGCGCAGAAACTTGGTTAGCATTCGGCGCATGCGCAGTGGCGACGACGCATGCCGAGGCTACTTCCGTCATTTCCGTACGCAAAGCCGCGAGCGCAGCGCTATTCTAAAACTTCCTTTTGTTTCCCCTAGTAAAAAAGGAGAGGAGAGGGGAAAAAGAAAAAGAAAAAAAGGACCGTTGCTTGACTCAGCCGATCCAGGTATGCGTCGGATTGGCTCCAGCCGATCGAGCCTACTTCGCCTACTACAATAGAGATCAGTGAAGTTAAATACGTAACTGAACGTAAAG
>JAZHYW010068575.1:0-68376 GCA_037355805.1 Ixodes ricinus
TGCCGCGATCGCGAGCCGATCTCGCCAAGGAAGGGGAGTTCGTCTCTGAAGGCCATTAACGTGCCCTTTAAAGTGGGTATTCACACGAGGGAGGAATCCCGGGGATTTCTCCCCGCACGCGCGCATCACGAGATGAAAACGCGAGGCTTTTGCACATCGCAAAGCCTGACGTTTTCGTCGTGGGATGCGCGTGCCGGGGAGAAATCCCCGGGATTTCTCCCTTGTGTGAACACGCAGGGGCGCATTGAGAGTTTTGGTGGACCGTCTCCGATAACTCTGATGCTCCCCGATGACGATACCCGATAACGGCATGATGCAGGTGCACTGTGCGCGGCGAGCGTAGGCATCGGGTATCGTTGGTCGGAGCCACGGGAACGACATATCTAAACTTTCATTAGTAAATCGCGCCCGATGACTCCGGCTAACGATACACGATACTCCGCCACCGCCTTTGTGCACTTATCGTATCGTTATCGGGTAACGTTATCGGAGGGTATCGGAATGGTCTGGCTAAAACTCTGCAGGTCACAGGTAATCCATAGTTCTTTTTATCGCAACTTGTCGGGCATGCACGCGTTGAAGAGCGTGTTCAGAGTTTTTTTGGTTTTTAACATATAGTGTGTTTTTATGAGTCGTCTTTTATGAAAAAATCGTCATGAATGAGCTTCCGCGAACGAGCGTCATGGACGAGCATCATCCCGACTGAGCGACCCGCTGGGAGCGTTACACGACGTTAAAGTTTTCCTACACAGTAAAAAAAAAAAAAAAAAAAAGATGGCGTAATAGTACTTAAGAAAAAAAACAACAACATAGGAAACACGCTTCAGTGGGGCTAAAAAGCATTAACCATACACGGAGTGTGGTTTGTGCGGGACACATAGCTCCTGTGCTTCCTGAGTATCAATGATCAGTGCTCGTGTAATTTTTTATCTTTGTTTCACGCAATTGAACGTTTTTGAAGAACTATTGAACTATTACTTCCTTGTATGGCTTCAGAGCAGACAATAAGGTAACACATATTCTTTAAAAAACTAAGAAAAACGTCTCTTGACTGAGCGAATGTCGATAAATATGACTGCAGAACATGAGAAGGGCAGCGTGTGTGTCTATGTGCCATCGGTAACCACACAGCGTTCTCATTTTGCCGGTATTAGCGGGAAGTCGCCATCTGTATTTACATATTTATTAATTTATTCATTATACGAGCCACCCTTCAGCTCCCGAAGGCATTACAGAAAACGGGAAGTTGAAACTTTGTCTAATTAATTGCGGGCACTGGCTCCATATGGAACGTTTGTCTAATTAATTAAGGACATTGTCTTAGGGAATGTTTGCCGATCGTAAAGAGTAAGTTGCTTCTTGTATCCAAGGTCCTCCTCCGGCTGCTTTATTATGGAACTTAAAAAAAATGTAACAAGTGAACGCAAAAAATAAGAAATAATTGTGCGTTTCTAAGCAGCGGCATTACCGCGTTATTGTCCAGTTAAACGCAGCCATTAGGTAACATGACTGGCTTAAACAATAAGGGTTGTACAGTTAATGGGAGAAACGCGTTACCCATTAACGGAACACAAGAGCTGACGCACTTTATTGGCACGACTGAACATAAGATGTAGAGAGAACATGAGCGCCGCGTGCTATCTACGTGACAAGGCCGGCGCACGTAATGTCCGGTTCCTAATGGGCGTCGCAAGCACGACGAAAACAAGGAACCGCGCCGGTCCAGGCTATATGTCTCGTAAACGATAACTGCTAATGGTACTCATATTCTTCGCCACGAAACAACGCGCGGACACATAGAGCAAGTGAAGGCATTCTCGCTTGCTCGTCGGAGCGTCTGATCCTTCGGAGACTACACGAAAACAAGGAGCAGACGAGAAACATAGATGGCTGTGATTGGCTGTTGGGCGCAGTGGCGGATCCAAGGGGGGGGCGACGGGGCGGCCGCCCCCCCAAACAAAGTCGACCCCCCTCCCTCCCCCTTCTCGGAGGGCAGTTTGACATGGGTGACCCCGTGCACAAGAAAGAATGGGAGAATAGTATCCTAAAAATGTCTCCGCCCCCCCCCCCCCCCCCGAAAACGGAGCTCTGGATCCGCCCCTGGTTGGGCGAGTCGTAGCCGTCGCTCGAACGGCGGTAGAGAACGGTTGATCGGACTCACCAAAGCAGAGGTACCGATGGACACCACTACCGGCTTACAAAGGTGGTGGTTTGGGGTTATCGCGAAATCATGGCCTTTTTAGGCCGCCTTTCGCACAGAGGCGCTGGAATGTCTGAAACTGCTGGATGGCATTCTCAGTTTGAAAAATGTTGCATTTTTTTTAAATCTTTATTCACACCGTTTCGGATTACCTTGATCAAGTGGTTCTGGATAGACCTTTCACAAAGTTACCCATGTATCGAGGAAGATTCGACGAGTGTATACCCACATGCGTTGCACGTGCTGGCGTCTGCAGCAGCGAATGTTCTCAAGCAAAAATCTTTGCCACGTTTGAGGTGCACCCGCCAACGCTCTTTTTGGTCATTTGCTTCTAATCTTTCGTAGCAGCAAGGACAGCGTGTGAGCACGTGTAACTGCGTTCTCAGCATGTTGGATGGTGTTTGGGTGTTTTGGCAAAAGGTCTAAGGATATGAACACCAGAAAGCTCAATCACACAAATAATAATAATAATAATAATAATAATAATAATAATAAACTCTTTCAGCTATTTTATTTTAAAAGCCAGCTTCCTACTTTCGATAATACCTCAACGCGTCGTAAATTACGCGCGTGCAATCGGAGCCAAAGCGCAACGGAAAGCAACCAGTGCGCGTTGGTTGCTGGGCATCCTAAAGACACGCCCTGCCGTGCTTAAGTGCGCTTGACACACGGGTATTTGTGAATGCTTTATTTGTAAAAATGCACATGTCAGATTAATGGTCATCCGGTAGAACTACGTACTCCTGTTTAGAACTCTCGACCTTAGGTCTTAAGGCACCAGGAAGGAAGTACCTCAGTAACGGGGTGGCTTCGAAACACACACAGGCCTTCACCCCCGCCCTCCAGACAAGTAAGGCCAGATTTTACAAGCATGCCTCTGGATTTTATTAAGCAACCTGGCTTTGAAGTGCACATATAATTATCTCCCCCCCCCCACACACACACACACTCTAATACCATGAGTGCAGGTCTCGACGCTGCCGACTCATCTCCAATTCTATTCCCCCTATGCGTTTTAATCAGAGATGGCAGCAATGAAATTACTGTGATGAAATTACAGTAGTTAAATTACTTTTTGTGGTAATGAGTGAATTACCTTTCTAAGCTGTTAATTTAGTAGTGTAATAAATTAATTTGAGGCAGTAATTTCGAGCAGAATTGCTTCTATTACTTTTGAAATTAGTTTGGTCCCAAATGATAAAATTGATTTACGAACTTTGAAAAAAAAGAAGCATTATTTTGCACAGTGAAATTTCGCAAAATAGACATCGAGCAAATAAAATGACGGCCATCTGAGCACAAAGCCTCCTACGAAGGAATCGACAGACGCACAAAGACGGGCAGGAAAGGAGGAGGAGTAAAGCTTACGTGTAAACACATCGCTGAAAGGCCACCGCTCACGAACTCCACGCAAGGCACATTCACGGCGTCACGTCATAATGACGATAGTATAACTTTGTTCACCCCTAAACTGACAGTGCGGTGGGAGCTACGAGCTCACCCGAACCAATCAACCACCTTCCTTTAATCACCTGACCCGTCCCTTTCTCTTCGCGTGGGTATGAACGAGAGCGCGGTTACGTGGCGAAAGATAGACACGTGGCTGCTGAATGAGCTCGCAGCTTCCACCGCACTGTCAGCTTAGGGATGAACAGCTTCTATGGCTACAAGGCGAAGGGCACATCACCAATAAGGTCAACATACTTTAAAACCTGAGAGGACAGTACAAACAAATCCCCAGCCTTCTCGCTATTTCGTCAAGCAAGGTCAAACCGTAAGCGTCGACTACTTTGAACAACGAACGTCTGGAATAAATATGGTTAACCCCAAATGCCTTGTCAGCGCTCCAGAACGTTTCGTGCTTATCCCTGGCCTTGTTAAAGGAGATGTGCAACAATGTCAGTGTTTTGCTTAAATACTTTGGGAGTTGGTGTCTCGACCTTTCTGAAGTAAAGAACAAAAAACCGCTTTTTTCTGCATGTCCTAGTTTTTATTTTAAAAAATGGACAAAGATCGAGGTTTACGGTACCTCCCAACTCCTTCACCACCTTCCGAGTCACGTGCGCTGTGACGTCGATGGGGGACGCGCGGGGTTCCGGTGAAGATCTCTCTCTAGAGCCATCGGTGAGCAGCGAGAACTCATCCTCTCGCGAGCACGTGACCACGCGCTGGCGCAGCGCACTCAACATGGCGAAAGGAGGAAAGTCTCATCCGGGTCCGGCCATCCCCGTCCGGCTCTGTATCCGTCCCCCTCCGGCTGCTGGCGGCTGTTCGCGGTAGCAGATAGAATTGACGGTTTTGTTCACCTCGGATAGATGGCGCCACTAAAACTCTGTATAATAAAAGTTTTGTCGATGACCCTATACTTGTTTTCACCTCAAGAAAAATCAATTTTTGCACATTGTTCAAACGCCGCGCGAAGTAGTTCTTACGAGATTAGGTTATCGAAGGAAAAAGCGATGCTTTTGGCGTTTGGAACTTGTATGTCTTTTAAAATAACATATATATAATCTAACATTCACCTGCATACATCTTAATTATCCATGTAAAGGAGGAAAACCGGACCTGTTTTACTACAGTTCTTGAGGTGAAAACGGGTATAGGTTTTCGAATCATTTATATTTATGTTGCAACGACAAGATTTATACGAAAATTACCTTATATCGAGCCGGTATTTGCATAACTTCCTATCTTTTTTGCGAGTCCCCCGTTAACGTTATACCGCGTGGTTCTTATGGCCGCCGCTTGCGGCTGCAGGAGGGGGAAGTATTCGAATTTTCGCCTCGCGATTACGTGGCGGAATCGCAACATTTCGAAGGAAGGAGCGGTGTCTTCTGTCCTTGGTGACAAGATAAACAATGCCAAATGTAGAAGATGCAAACTCTTTCAACGTTAAAATCGTTGTACAGTGAGCGGCGGCCATGTAAATGTGCTTTTCGTGGGCAGAAAAGACGGGAATCAATCGAAGCAGGTTCCGCTCGCGGTATGCCTCGCTGCCTCTCCTTGGGGAGTTTCTTCGAGAATAAGCCTCCGAACAGATATCGTCACCCGTTTGTTAAGAAAGTAGGTATTTTAGGAAGCTCGCGCCATCCCTTTCCTCAACTGGCGACGCTTCTGCCTAGCAAATATCCAGGCCCCTTGTGCGACAACGCGCAATAACTTGGGGTTTTCGGGTGTTTGGGAACGATATCTCTCGAGGGGAATGACCTGGAATTCATCAACTAGTGCTCCTGGGAGAATATAATTAGATTGCGTCTGAGTCGGAAGGGAATCGTTTCACGTGGCGACTCCTTGTGAGAACGAGCTCCCGTGACCCGACTTAACATTGTGGTAACGAGCTATTGGGGAGGAGATCGAACAATCACGCCTCTAGCGGCACGCTTCAGCTGTGGGGACAACAAGCCCAGTTTTATTGTTTGCTTTTGATGAGCGATATCGAAGATGACGATTCGAACGCCGCTCGTTGTGCGACCATGGGCGCTGGTAAGAGCGAAGCGCTCTTATCCAGACCCTGCATGACGAGATTCAATCTCTTTGTTAAGCTGTGTTTAGTAAACACCGGCCTCTGGGGACAACAACCTCGATATAGTGCCCCCTATAGTTCGATCTCCTGCCCAATGGCTTTTCTAAATCAGGGAGATCGAAACATATCACCCTTTAACTAAGTACCTTCACCGTTGAATGAACAGCGAAACCGGTGAGTCGACTGTCTTTGAGTCATATCTAAAGAAGAAGCTATTCATAATGTTTAACACTTACTTCGTGTGCGCCAGAAAAACGACTGTTCAGTATGGGTAACTTTTTGGCGGATAAGATTGTTGCGGTATGAACAGGAATATCTGAGTTTTGGTGCATATGCTGTAAATAAAATGAGCACGAATTACTGCTTCAGGGTATTGAAAGTAATGTCAAAGTAATTTAATTACTTTTGGAAAGTAATTGTAATGTATTACTGTTAGTCTGCAGTATTTTGTAATGTAGTTTAATTACATTTTGCACTTTTCAGAAAAGTGATTAGTAATGTAATTTAATTACTTATTGAAAGTAACTTTGTTATCTCTTGTTTTAATGCCCTAGTTACTAGTGCTCCTAACTGTCATTAAGCCAACGACAGTTGACTTCACCGCGATGGGCCTTACACGGCGGCGCCAGCGGTCACTCAGCCGCTAACGATCATTGAGTTCAACTGAGCTGGCCTAGATCAGTCATACTCCATTTCACCTTAGCGATATACCGCAGGAAAGGCTACAAACGTGAGCTCCTTGCTCTAGGGCACATCTCGGTGGTACACGCTCTCGTGCATTAAGAACAGCTGCCAACACTGAGCTCGCGTTTCTAGCCTTTGCTCAGGGACAGTTCAGGTACAACATAAGGTGAAACGGAGTATAACTGATGTGGGTCTGCCCCAAAAGAGATACAAATGGCGGCGTCCGCCGCATCCCCGTAATGGCCAGCGCCAGCGAAGCACTTACTATTGCGCAAGATTGGGGAGGTATCTAGAAAGTATACCGTAACAGCAAATATAGTTCGAAGAGGTATGATTCATGGCCAAAGCTGCCGCTTGAACGATCCTGACACGTCGCGAAACAAGGAGGATAGAAGGGTAGGAGAGGGCATGACGCCAGCCGCGTAGCCTCCACAAGCCATGCTCCCTTGACGCCTCGCCTCTTTCTCATTTTCCTTCTTACTCTCCTCACTTATCACGCCAACGTGACCACATCACGTGACCGTAGCTAGCCTTCGTCTAGCTATGGTGTACTAGAATACACCACAGTCAAGCCTTCGATCTGATAAAACCTACCGGACGGAGCGCGCAAGCCTGCAAGGAATCCTTCTACAATCAACCATCCATCTCACACGTGACATGTCACGCGCACCAATTGCCAGAGAGATCTACGGTCACGTTGGCCACAACATCGTTTAAACTTTTTATGACTAGGCTTCACCAATATTGCAACGTGCCCTCCCTAGTACTTCTAACCTCCTTGTCGCGAAAGCCAAAGCTCGGCGTGGGCGGCCTTTGTGATGTCGGCGCCGATAAGACTTTCATTGCGTCTATTTTGCTTCAATCGTGTGAGACGTTCTGATTCTCGTTTCTTTACTCTGAAAAAAAAAAAAGTTTATTTTATTTTGTGTAAAGCGTTTATATTAAATGACGAGTGTGCATATAACCATTGGCATCGCTATTTAAGAAAAAATAATGTGACATCAGTTTTGGTTTTGTTTCGTTTTCAACTGTGTCGCGAGACGCGCATCTGAACATGGTTTTGTTACGCCCGTGCACCGTAACAACGGACAACTTAAGGCTGAACTCCATGGGACGAATTTTGCGACGAATAACTGGCGAACGCCGCCCGACGGCACGCTCTCTTTGCGCGCGACGTAGCAGCCACTGTGTTGATTCCACGCGCAGAGCAAAAGCCGCCGGCCAAAATTCGTCGGTTATTCGCAGCATATTCGTCCCATGGAGTTCAGCCTTTAGTAAACCTTATTGACAGTTGGGAGGTGTCAACGATCGTTGGCTTAATGACAGTTAAGAGCGCAAGTGCAACTAGGGTATAACTCAACGTTTGCTACCCCAGCAAAGTTAAGAAAATAGATGAATTTTATCCCTTGTTTTAACATAAGTGCATATGAAACCGAAAACTACAAGCGCGAGCGTGTTGCTTTTACCGACGTACTCAGTGCACGAGCGTACGTGCATGGCCATCCGCGTTGAAAGGCGGCTCGTGTATACGGGGTATTCACTGGCCGCCATATTTGAGGTCACTGTTTAGAGCGCATGCTCAGAACGAGCTCACATTGAAAGGCTGTCAAGACCGGCAATCTTGATGGTGCAGGGTGCACGTTGCAAAATAACTGTAGAAGCTAGCCATCAGCACGTGCTCAGCATTAGCGCACACGGATATGACCGCCAGTGAATACACACTATACTCATTTCACTCTTGAAAAAAGACGGAAACGAAATGACATGAGCGCGAGCTCGCTTCAAAGTCGGCCGGCGAGAAGCGAAATGCATGTCGCCCTCGTGACGTCAATAGTTCCTTCACGGTCAAAGGGCAGACTTGCACGTAATCCGTTACAAGTATCGCAGTTGCTTGTAATCCCTCACATTTATGAGTAATTTGATAAGGGAATAATTATATATCTTACAAAGAAATTTCAAAGAAATTTTCTTACTTGTGGGAATGATTGTAGTCCGTTACATTTTCGTTTTCATTCACGGGAAAAAGAAGCGGGAATATAAAACATTAACAAAAAGAAATTGTTTCTAGAAAAAATATTTTTTTTTTGTTAAGGAAATTCTTATCAGAATTACACTGTCAACTGGCTTTGTTCAGAAGCTGAAAACCTTTTCACGTCACCTTTTACGTCACCTAAAACCTCGATTCGAATCTTGTTTTTTTTTTCGTGGCTTGGTTGTTGCTGTGATTTACGGTGAAAGGGGAAGCAAACTGATACAAAGAACCGGACTATTGGTACAATCAATATTAAACTCCCGAAACCCTCCAACGAAAAAAACAAAACACAAAACAAACTGTTAAAGTGCACGCTAGCTGGCGTAGCGGATCTGCTGTCGCGTCTTCTTTTTCTTCCCCCTTTCTTTTCTTTGCTTTCAAAGACGCGGAGAGGACACAAAACGATCGTCGACTGCGCGCCTTCCAAAAGCTCGAGACAATGCCCTCTTCGGTTAGAGTGACTAGGACAGTTTGCATAATGTCACAACAGCAAGGGACGGTCCTTTTTCTCGGCTGAATTAACTTCAACACAGAAATCGTCTGAAAAGGATGTGACATTAACTGACATGCTGCTCAAAGAGATATTAGAACTCTTATCATCTTTGGAACATACGAATGTTTATTCAATTTTGTGCTGTTTTTCCCCTAATCTTCTATAGTAGGTTACAGGTCAAGAAGGTAGCGGCAAAATGCCCTCAAAGGGAATCATATATCCCTCCGCCACCTCCCCATCCAATAGCGTCCCATCGTTTCCGTGACGTCGTGGCCAACGCGGGAGAGGGTTTTGCCTTGCTTTGAATATTTGCTTTATCTTTCGACCTTGACTTAGCGTTGTGGAAGCCACGAGAGGAGATAGAAGTCGCTTTTGCTTCCGATGGAAACAAAACGACTTTCGGGGATTAGCTTCCTTCCGATGGATACAAAGGCCACTTCCAGGGGCTCGGTTTCCTGTCCGATGAATACAAAGGTCGCTTTCTTAAAAAAAAAAAAAGGGGGGGGGGTCGGCAGACAAGTTGGCAGGGTGTTTCCAGGGAACTATTCTTTCGACTGCGGATGGATTTCAAACAGTCGCATCACGATTATGGGAGGAGCTTCTCCTACCTTCTTGACTTGTAACCGACTATAGGAGAATTCAGGTTGTCGCGACATTCCCGTCACATCCTTTTGTAGGTCAAGTGCGTTTTTTTTTTTTTGCAATATCAGGACATATTTTTGGTAATATATGTGCAACTTGCAGCGATGGTAGTATTCACGGTGTGGAGGTGACCTCCCAGACCTTCCAGACGTGTGTGTGTAGATCTGGGTTATATGGCTCGTATTTGCACAAAAATTGCAGTAAGGCGCCGTCGCTGTGGGGGCACGCTGCCGTTGCCTCATCTGGACATTTAGTTGAAGAACGCTCAGCTGTGCTACAGCCGACCCGCCTCTACATGCTCTTGGGACTTCATCAAGAAACGGCTGGCACGGCAAACGTGCGTCTACGTTTTCGCTTTCATCAACGGCATATTTTTGTGTTCTCAGGAGCCTCTGATGTTTTTGCTGGTCATATATCCTAATAAATCATCGTCTCATTCACCGACGTTTCCAACCGAGGAACGACATGTGCTCAGAGCCAACGAAAGATTGATATAAAAAAGCGGTATCTCCATTACGATTGATTTGTTATCTGTAATTACTCTTGTCTCTGCTATTTTCCTGTGCCACCGTTTGGCGATATTTCCCGGCCGGAATGTGTTTAAATAATATATTAACAGTACGTTGATTTTATTCTAGGATTAATTGCCTGTATTACATCGAAGTTTAGCGCTTTCATCAGGGTAGATAGCTGTTATATTTTTCTCAAGAAGGACGCAAGTGCAGTTCGTCGAGTATTTGTGAGTGCCTCAGTTGGAAGCGGATTTAGTGCCTATCCTAAATACTACTACCAAGGTACCGTACGTCAAATACTTTTGGCAGTATTTTGGTAGCTTGCAAATACGTTCAGTTTTAGAGCATTTGCTACTCCATCTTAATTACCTTTCTCATTATCTTGTACTCGACACCCTCAAATACAATTTGCAACCTTGAAAAAAAAATTCGCGGGAACAATCTACGAAACTAGAGAACAGCAAACAAGGCTACGAATGTCCACACGCAAACTTCTCAAATGCTAACAAAAGACTGAATGAATAGCCCAAGTACACCCAGTTCCTGTGTGGCCTGTTGACCTCGCTCTCCTTTAAAGCTGTCTTTGAGTGGCCGCTCACGCTTTTCTGGAGCCAGCGAAGTGCAGGTGATTTCATCCGTATTTTACACTCACGTACCACCTTTTTCTCGGAGCTAGAGAGATTCCCTCAGCGGAGGATCGTGGTGCCAATGCTCTGTATACGACCACAATGAAGCATTTTCGGAAATCGCAGGCTCGGGGGCCCCAGTATGTAAAACTGCGGGAACAAGTTTTCGTGCGAGCACAGGCACTCCCTCCTCTGTCGGACAAAAGAGCTGAGAGATCCTCGCCGAACTTCAACGAGCTGTAGCAGACCTTAGACTGGGCTTCCCCACAGCTCCTTGTGTGCCTATTCTGGCTTTAACTCTTTGTTCCGAAGCTCATGGTCTGAGAGCGTGTCTTTCATCTCCTTCCGAATGCGCGGTTCCGTCCCCGCAACTCGAAGCCCGCTTCTTCCGCCAGGTGGAGTCATTCACAGAACCGTAGTCAGTGGTGACAGGTTAAGAGTGCCTGGCGAGGGAATGGGTGCGGCTGGGGAGGAGGAAGAAGATGGATTGCTGGAGAGTAGAGGAGGAGAACATCCCCCTCTACTCCAGCATTCCGTCTGCTTCCTTCTCCAGAGCCTTCCTTTCCCTGGCCCTGAACCAACACCTTTCACCGACTATAGTGGGATTCTGAATCTGGAACGCTTGACCATCTTGATCCCAGTGCATTAAGAATGGTTTGAACTGGTGTAGAAGGGGTTTAGAAGCGGCTTTGCAGACGCTCTCCTGTGTATTCTGCTTCCCTCTTGACCTTCATATTATTCTTCTTTGTTTTTCAGCAGGTTGAAGGTACAGGTGTTTTTTCTAGCTTATAACGGGGGTTGTTAATCAGCGACATGAGGATGGGTGTCCTCGGGTACATGTTTCTCCTGGGCACGCACGTGTGTCGTCTCACTCACAAACTCATAAAGTCCAGCTTCCTGATGTCCCCGCGTCTAGTTCGGCTCTTATGGATATGCAGTGCCGGACTACATGTCGTCGTCTCGCCAATTCCGGTGGGGGCGTGCTACGCGAACTTATTACGGAATGCGCCACAAGTCGACCCTGAAAAGAAACTAAAGCACCCCTCTTGTATCAAAATATTCGGGTGCGGCTAGTTGGTTATACACACTAAATTGGCAAAATAGCGCTGAGACAAGGACTTGTTCGTCTTTCCTTGCCCTTAGCACTATTTGTAACCCGTCTCTGGCTTTTTAGGGGCGAAGTCTCCTAGGGGCTAGCCATGTCCGTATGTCCGTCCGCCGCCCGCCGTAGGCCGGCGTCGGATGCTCGTGCTTCTGCTCGGGAGATCGCGTGCCACGATGCACGTGAGCACATGCTCAAGTGCTCGCGTAGGGCAAAAAAAAATATAAAAAATTACGAGATCGCAAACTCACGTGCTCGTGTAGGGCAAAAAAAAAAAAGTGAAAAAAATGATGAAAAAAATGTTGAAATCTGTTTCCGGCAGCGACAGACGAGTAGGGGGCTCTGAGATGTGGTAGTAACTAGAGTGCCTTTCATACACACGCGCGCTTTTGCTTGAGTGGTGACATCTCAGCCATTTTTACGCCCAATCTTTTTTTATGCTTTTTGAAGTACGCGCAATCCGGTGTCAATCAGCTCGAGCGCGTAGCTTTGGCTAATGCAGAGACGCCATTTTAGCGCCCAGCCACGCACCGAGTGCGCGAGAGCGTCACGCGCTGAACATTCAGTGCAACAATGGATGTCCTCACCCTGAGACAGACAGACATGTAGGCACCCTAGTAGTAACTCAAGACCTGGGGTTTCTGTCATGGATGAAACGTTGCGCAGCCGCTCAACGTCTATACAGGAGAGGGCGCTGCGGTCAAATGCGTATATAACCGCGTTAAACTTTGCATGCATTGGCTCAACGTTTATAGACGAGAGGGCGCTGGCGGTCAAATGCTCAAATGCGTATATAACTCACGTTCCATACCACACATTCTCTTTCTGACATGGATGAAAACGAACGAAAGGCTCGCGTGTTGCGGGTCAGAGTCTACGCAGACAAGCACCACCAGAGCTTCGCCCCAACCAACATCATTCACCACGTGGAGATGCGGTCAATTTTATTCTTATATTACCAGCTTGAAAAAACTAGTCAAGATTCTTCGAATTTAATTCAGTTACTTCTTCAGATTATTTCTGCTCTTCTCAAGATAGTCTCGTACTAAAACGTAACTTGAATACTATTTTAAATACATTTTCATGTGGGTATCTTAGGTTTTAAATACTTCTGCTGAGCATTTGGCACAACACTTTCTTTGCGACAGTGGACTAATCAAACTTACGATCATCTAAGATTCGAAGAAGATGGCACGTAGGTTGTACGTTGCACCACGTCCGTCTCTTGTCTATATCCGATATGTACGCAGCGAGGTGTCCCGCCGTGTACATTACACAAACGCCCATTAGATCCCGACGACGCGATGCCCGCTCTCGAAGACATACGGGCGGAACGCGCATGCGCAGAATGCTGGCACTTCGGGCTTAGCGCCACGTGTGGGCTGGAGGGTAAACGCTGCTGATGAACCCCAGACGAGCCCGCGAAACGACCCTATCATTTGTTCGAGCAACCAGAAAATGGTGCCGCACGAGGAAAGTCCGGAGTGATAACGACCTGGTGTATGTGCAACTCCTCGTCCGCCTCGTGTCCATTTGCAACTCACCGAAATCATGGATGTCGCTTTTTCTTTTTCTTTTGTCGCACAGCCCGTTTAATGCGGCTGTAAACAAGGTAGACACGTTTTGTGACTGGTGGCGCAAAGCGCGTGCGGTTTCGTTTTTCCTTATGTGTCGGCCGGTGAAGGTTAAGGAGTCGTGAGAGTGCCGTTTCCCCCATGTGGAAATGTGTTTGTCACGTTGGAGTCTGGTTCTGTTTCATTTACGGAATGTGAATTGGGCGGAGTCTAACGCGCATCGGTGGGTCCGGTTCCAACACATCACGTGCAAGCCATCGTACTTGTACACTATAAAACAGAATGTCTGAAGCTTCTACTTTCTTGCAAAGCACTTGGTAGAGTACAATCGCTACAATCTTCGGAGGAAGCTATAGGCGAATGACGAAGCTGAAAACGTGTTTATTGCACATTAAAACAACTCTCATACTTAGCTGCCCTGTTAGCTATACCCGTTTTCACCTCAAGAGAAAAAAGCAAGTTGTGCGCATTGTTCATACGCTGCGCGAAGTAGTTCTTACGAGATTTGGTTGTCGGAGGAAAAAGCGATGCTTTTAGCGTCTTGGAACGTGTACGTCTCGATAAGATAACCAAATATCTCATCTCAAAGTCACATACATATATATTACACTATCATGATAAAGGGGAAATTAGTAATGCTTCGCGAGGAGCCGGACTTTTTTTCATGGTTCATGCAGGTGAAAACAGGTATAGATACACCAATCACGCAGGGTGAATGCGCTGCAATCGCGCACGTCTACTCAGCACGCGTTAGGCCTAGCCCTTGATAACACACCCACAAAGAAAACAACCGCCATGACGCTGCACGTTTGGAGCAGCATGGCTTGATGGCTTTCATCGTGTCGTAGCGTCGGTTGCAAGATCGGACAGTGAGGAGGACTATGCACGGTGCTACTTTGTCTTTTTTGTTCGTCTGGATTTTAGTTCTACCCCATCGTGTCAGCTTTTTGTCGCTTGCCTCTACGAGTTGTGGTACGCGTCGCCTGATATATTTAGTCTGGAAGTGACCCACGAGAAGCCAGAATGTACGTCGTTGTGCCGTCCCTATATATAACCAGCTGGCAACATTCAGGCGGCGCCAGCAGAGTGGGAATTAACGGTTATACCCTATCTCGTTATAACTTGTCAAAGAGTGAGCGATAACTCTCCGTGCCGACGGCTTCGATATGCGCTATACGTATACGAGCGCATGTGAGCGAAAAGCCCATACTTCGCAGTAAAATCGCACTCCGGCGATACGTGGTCACGTTCCGATTGGCCCGCCAGGGCCGTAACTTCTTGACGCACTGGCAAGTCATGCGATCGCGGCTTCCTGGCCTACCAGTATTTCTTGCCTCCAGACGACTAGGCTAAGCGGCGCCACCAGAGTAATAGCTCACGTTTCAACAATGCAGCCGCCATTCCCAGGCATACCCAATGTTTTTTACTTCAGCCGCTAGATAGCGCCAAACCAAAATGCATTGTAGGATGCTCTAAAGGGGCAACTCCGGTCGTAAACGAAACCAAAATAAATTACTGGTAGCGCTTATAGTGGCGCGAAATATGATCACCGCTGAAGAAATATTAGGTCAAAGTGAAGCCGTGTACTCATTCAAACAGATTTTAAAGATGCGATCAGCTGCTCTTTAGCGGGCGTGCAAGCGGGTTAGCTTTATTTGAGGAACACTGTCGAAGCACCCTTGAGACGTCACGTCGCGGCCTTACGGCTGATGATCAGTGTTGCCAACCCTCTAGCAGTTTCTTTCGGTTTTGCCGTGGACGCCTGAAACCAAACTTTGAGCCGCAGTATTTATAAAACTACACACAATATCGCGAAAAAAATGTTATACCTTGTAATTTAGGGACGCTGTTTTAGATAAAAAACAGCCGTAATTCCAAATTTAAAAATATAGAACCGGAGTTTTCCTAAAGCGGCGACCAGTCGGGTTTGAATTTGGTCTCAACCAAACTCACACGGGCTCTATGTCGAACATAAATCAACACCACCTAGAAGGCAAAGCCTTTTTAAATGGTATTGCTATATGTTAACTTCGGCAGCACTTCGGCATGCCAAGAAATCTTTGATCACGCCGCGAGACCGGTGAACTTTCTTTTGACGAGTTGTGCCTTTTTTCTGATGTACTGTGCTTTCGTAAAAATTTCCGCAGGTTCTCAACGGAAAGTTTCACCGCCTACACAGGGTTTTAAAAATCTTCTTCGGCGAATGACGACGAACGAGCAGAAAACTTGTCTTCACAAGCAAGTCAAGCCAGTTTAAAGGGACCACGAAATGAGCTTTTAACGTTTGCCAAATAACTTTTACATTAAACCTTCAATGTTCACTGAATGCCGAACGGGCATCCGTTTTCGTTTCGGTTTATTAACTCCTACACAGAAAATGAATGAAATAGAGACTTTTTCTTCCTCTCCAACTCACCGCAAAACAAGCTGCGGTGTAATTTTGACGGTAGTGACGTCCGCCGCCATCGAAACCGGAAGTTCTCTCGGCAGTAGAAGCATGGGAGCCGGCGAATTGGCGGTGTGCCGGTAGGCTTTATTGCGCTGATGGCGCTGATGCCACCGACATATTTTCTGAATCGGCGCCTCTCATCGTCGCGATAGCCATGGACACATCGCAGCTGAGCGAAATTCAATTAGATATGTTGCACTACAGCGACAGCATGCCGTACGCCGGTATGCCTGTTGGTAAGTACGGCGAGTTTTACGACGAAGACTCCAGTTCTTCATCGGAATCGGCGGAGGGCTTTGGAACCTGCCCGCATTCGCGGAGAACACTGCGAATGTCGCTGTAATCACGCTCGGTGTCAAATTGTTCCGAGCATACACGAATGACCTTAGACCCTGGGTCCCTCAAGCCGATGAGCCTGCTCAAATTGCTTCGACGTGGTTCATCGGCTCGCAAGCGGTGAAACTGCAACTGTTTCTTCTAGATGCGGAGCATCTCTTGCTCAGGTCTATGTCCCGCGGCCTTGTAGTCCGCACTCATACTACGCACGCGCAACTCTCCTCCTTCCCTCTCTCCAACAGCTGCACGTTACTCTCTCCGCTCTCTCTCTCTACCAGCTGCGTGCACTGCGCGTGCGTTCGCTTCTACTCACACCGCGCGCGCACGCGCAACTCTCCTCCTCTAGTCTCCTCTCCTTCAAGTGTGAAAAAAAAATAAACGGCGAGCGGCGAGCGTTTCAAGTTTCTCTGCCGCGAGCCGCGACGAAGCCGCGAGCCGCGATGAAGGCTCGCGTAGGGGGTTACGCTAGGGCAGTCGGTGGCGCCATCTCTTGACGTCAGCACGCAACTGACTCTTTCCTCGGAACCAACACGATGCTCCGCATCACCCCATGGTTCCGCTCGGGAAGATGATGTAATTTTTCGTTTGCTTTTACGCAAAAACATGCTTTCTAAAGCTCATAGTGACCACAGTAAAGAAAAAAAAGTTGAGCCGCCATCCTGGCACCTTGAGCCTGGAAGTTTCTGGCACTCCTGGAAACATTCAGTGACTCTAGCAGTAGCCATATAAAGGCAACTTTCATGTTTCAACTCGTCGCTAACGGGTGGCGCGGTTTTCGTATTTAGCTTGTTCTCGGTGGACGCCAGCGGCTCAGGATTCAAGGGCGAGTTTCCCAACTGCGTGTTTTTAACCACCGGACTGCAGAAACTGTAATTCGGGCACTTCGGTACACTGCAGCCTTTCGGTATAGCTAACGAGCGATCGATCACAAACAATGTAAACACTACTTGAGCAGCCAGAAAACGAAAGTCTGCTCTGCGAGGAAACTGCGACCATTAGCAAACCCGTTCAGCAGACGACGCTCGTGGGTTGACTGCGCAGGCGCAGTCAGGTCTTTCTCTTGCTTCGTTTACCACACGATAGATGACGCTTGGCTCTGAGCATTATCAAATTCGGCAATTTTCGTCACATCTCTAATTATGCTACAAAATGTGGATCTGAATATTATTTAACACTACTTTTAGGAAACATTCGCCGGCTAATTTATTGTTTATGATCGTGGTGCTGGTAAGGTAAGCTCTTACCCAATAGGCGACGTGGATTTGGCTGACGTGCTGCGGTTCCGCGGATGCATTGCAGTAGAAAAGGCAGATAGCTTTCGAGGAAAGAAGGTGTAAAAGAGTCCGGTTTTCCTTTTAAAAGTTTTATAGCGAAGAATTTTTCTTGGCTCTCTATTTTTGTGTTTTTGGGTATCTTTTCACACCTTTTACGACGTGCGACGACGTTTGTTGTCGCTGTTTTTTATTGCAGGTAATACGCTACTCAATATCTTGTCATCACAAGTTAGTTCAAGTTGCTGCAAGAAGTTAAGAAGCGTTTAAAAACAAATAAAATATGGAAGTCTTTTTTTTTTTTGAAAATATTGACGCTCAATTTTGCTACTTTTAGAAAAGCGACTAACGTTTCTGCAGTTATAACAAAACTACAGTGACGGCTAAGCAAACGTTTTTGTATATTCGTAAGTGGCGTTTCAAAATGCACATTTTGATATATTTTGCGACGTTTTGTATATAATTGTTTGTTGGTACAAAAATTGCGAATATGCCTCTAAAACGTTTTTTTCCGTGTTTTACGCTTTTTCTGCCTGGGAATTTATTATAGTAATTTTTAATATTAGATGAGCATGTTGTAAATCGTCTATAAAATAAACGAAGAAAAGCGAAATTAACTACGCGCCTGCTTTAATGTCGTTTGCGGCTGGGAAATTTACCACAGTGAAATCTCGGCATTGTCCAAACCTCAAGCTTCTCAGTTTTATACATCTGCGAAAACTTTAGCTACGGCTTTCACATATAGCTAAATTTTACTCTCAGCACCATGCCCTTCACTTACATTTTTTTACAGAAATATCAAATATACATTCCGGACAGCCATTGTACGATCCGACGTTGAAATCCGCTAAAGTAGATTTTAACACTGCTTGTTATACATATGGGAAAGCACTTCAAACCGACTAAACTTAGCCGGATCGTTTTCACTGAAAGAGATCTGAACAAATGGACGACTTTGCCTTTTACTGTGATTTATAAGCCCCCATTAGTCAGAAGGGTAGAAACACCGCGCAACGGTTTGCGCTAATTGAAGCCCCGAATGGCTCTTTGTCGTTAATTATTCATTCGTAACTTAATTAAAACAACACGACGCAAAGATTTCGGAGTGCTCTTTGGTACATATACATGTATGTACAAATCTGATTCAGCGTGGGAAATCAAAGTTGAGATGAATTTATAGTGTTCAGAACCGACACATTTGTTGCGATGCCCGTCGAATTAATTTAAAGTAAGAGCGAGCTTTGATGTTTAAAAAAATCCATTAGCGTCACTAATGGAGGTCCCGCGCGCTAGTCGCTAATTTCCTTATTATTTAATTTGTTTATTAATAATCCAAGTAATGCCAAAACAAAACACTGTCTTCTTACCTTGTCATAGAGTTCAAAGAATATTTCAGGTAATGCGGGCCAATGATTATCCACCGAAATTTACACAGCGCGAACAAGTATTTATTATGTGTTGATTACAGTCAAAGGCCGTATTTAATAAGGGCTTAGCAGACGTGTACATTAGTCGGTGAAATATATTTAATAAGTACCTTTTTTAATTATGCGTAAATATAAGAATGTGGCTTTAATTTTAAACTCGTCTCGCACCATTGAAACCAGACTTGTGCCCGTTACTTAAAATGTTTAATGGATTACAATTACAAATTACTGGACCTCAAATGCAATGGTACCGTTACAAATTACTTTCGCTGAAAAGTAACGAATTACTTTATTCGTTACGTTACAAATTACTTTCACGTTGGTTTACCCGCTCACTCATCAAGAAAACAATATAACAATGTTGATGTTAAAAAAAAAATTTGGCAATACTATTTTTAATTTCTTACACTCAGGAGAAGAAAAACACTATGACAGGCGATGAAAACAGGCAGAGTCTCTCGGCGTTGTCTTCTTGGTTTTTATTTTTCGCACGTTTGTACAGGCCTTGAACGTTTTTCGAGTAGTTCTAGTGACCGGTCATACAAAAAATCGTGTTGTATTTACAATTGTTCTCCTCTTCGCGGCGTTTTTCTTTTTTTTTTCTTCTTTAACTTGTTAGATTCTGTGCTGCTGAATCGCCTGCTCCACTTTCTGTATTATGTTTATATATAAAAAATAACGAGTAATTGAAGTAATCCGTTACCAAAAATTGTAGCGAAATCACATTACAAGTTACTGCCCCAGAAAAATAGCATGACAATTACAAGATTACTTGGAAAAAGTAACGGATCACAAGTAATCCGTGACCTGTAACGGATTACTTCTCAAGTCTGACTAAAACCCACTAAACAAGTTCCATTTAGAAGGACCAAAGGCGAGCGCAGTGTTCCAACCCCTCCTGATAAAGGAAAAGAAAGCCGCCAAAAGGAGCGCATCCAATTATATATTACTCAAATGCGTTTTCAAGCGTTGGGTTCTAATGCGAAAGCATTAACTGTCCCATGGGGAGGCCGGCGTGTCTGTAGCAGCGAAACGGGACTTAACTTCCCATTGGCTGCGACGCGTCATGTGGCTTCATAGCAAACGCGGCTGTAAAGTTGAAGGTGTGTCCTCTAGTCCACGTGTGGTTCACCAACTCTGTCTTGAGACGGGGCGCGTTCGTAGAGTACTTGACGTCACGCTAGTGTGTGCTTTGATCCGAGTACCTTCGTACATTTCGGTCTGGGTCGGAATCGAACCCGTGCCTCCGGGATGCGAAACGAGAACACTTTCCCGATGCCATGGCGACTCCACGGGTTCGACTGACTAAAGGTGTGCCTAGTGCGTGCATTATGCTTTCGCATTCCCACGCGTAAGCAGCCTTAAGTGTTTCGTCGTCTGTCGATCAAAAATGCGCAAATAGGAAACCAAAATCCCGTCAGCGCATTAATGTTTTCTTTTCTTTTTTGTGTGTATGTGTTAGTGCGTGTGCGTGCGTGTATGTGTGTTTGTGGTGTGTGTGTGTGTGAATTTGGTGTGTGTGGCGGGGGTGGTGCTGTAGAATCGTGCAAGAACCTCTATTACTTATGAAAGCGTAAATGCTTAGTAGTTTTCGATTATGCTCCAGAGATATACTAATGGAAGTTACAGATCTAATATTTAAAACGTTTAATTTAAAAACCACTACCCTAAGAAAAAAACAAAAACAAAACATGAGCACTTATGCCGTAGAAAGGTCCATGCGACATGTTATTTGCACTTTCCTCAATTAAGCCCACAGGGATCAATTTTATGTTTGGCCGTGGTTGTCTGCCACACTTTTTCCCTCAGATGGGACAGAATCGACATTGTCTTTTTCCGCTTCTTTTATATAGTTCTTTAATTAGCGATATTTTTCGATTAAAGTGAGCCGGCGCACAGCACCGACAATATTTCGTGTGTTTCACGCATATAACAGGCGCATAATATAATAGAAGGCCGAATCGAACTACTTATAATTCTGAAGTTCGCCAACGAAACTACTTAATTTTCAGAGTTATATTTTTATTTCTTATAGTTCGCTGGCTACCGCAGTGCTTTGTGTTGCCAGTGCCTGCGCGTTCACACTTATGTTAGCAAGGGCAGAAAGCTCGCGCTCAAGGTGGAGCCTCTATACAGCATAAAGGGGCGACGCAACACTTTTTTGCATTTCGTGCAAATACCGCTTAGAACGAATCCCTGACGTTAATGGCCCATGAGCCACGCGTTCGTGTTTCACCATATGCAATAAAAATGGCAGAAAAAAAACGAGCAGCTTTTATCTTCTCAACTCGCAGCCAGAACAAGCGACCACATGATCTGGAGCCGATTATATACCGCCAATGTTATCATAGCCAGTGGTCACGCTATGCTGGGATCCAATCTATGAGCCGCCTTCAAATATCGTCACTGGGCGATACTGCAATCCACAGCTACGTGATCAAGTTTTGCAAAGGAGAGGTTGAAAGAAAACGCTCGCTTTTGTCCTCGAAAGTACACCGCAACCAAGGAGTTCCTTGGTCAGTTGCGTTGCGGGCGTTTTGATCTGAACGAGCATCGCACTGTCGTAAAGTCGTGCATCAAGGCTAGTAGCGGTGCTCCATCGACAAATTTCTGCAACTACAGGGATAAACACCAGATGTCCGTTGGGACTGACTAATTTTCCGCTGTATGAGGATACACACAACACAATTTTTTCCCCTTTTTTGAAACGCATGTTTTTTTTTGTGTGTACTGTATTTATCTAATTACACGAACGAAACACACCTCTCTAAAGATGTCCTTTGGTACTGACCAATGCATCATAAATTTTCTTTTTTTGTGGGGCGTTCGTTGCTGCTATAAATGTTTTGGTTCGTTTTCCATGAAACAAATAGAAAAGCATCCGGCGCACAGTACTTACTGCTTGCAGATTATGTCGCGACGTTTCTTCGTTAGTTTTGAGCGGGACGAAATTTGGAGTTTGTAAATGTCATTAGCGTCGTGTTTCTAGGCGCCTCAAGTCGCTAATTCTTTTGGTAATTTACTTGTCTTCTAGATACTAGATGCGGTTAGCAGTTTCCAACTTGCGCAAACATAGTTTTTTTTTTTCCAGTCCAAAAGAAACATTGGGCACGTTTATATTTATTGACTCTGAAAAACGCTCACAAGTTTTGTAATTCCATTACTGCGACGAGAACTTGCAGATTAATTTTACTAACTTAACTCTTTTTCACAACCAGCGAGAAAGTTCTGTTTTTCAAAACATTGAACATGCTTTTACGTGACTTTGCTTAAATCTTGAGGTTGTTTACGTTTGAAGGATAATAACGTAATCTGATCAAAAATCAGGGTTAACGCGGTTCTGTTAGAAGGATCCTAGAACGAGCGCAGTTAACATTTAGTGTTGTTAAGTTGCTTATGGGATGTTACCAAATTATGATAAAAAAAAAGAAGTTATATTTATAGTGCAGCTTGCGGCGCGTTCTCATGTAACGTTAATTATTTTGAGCTAGTAACCATAGTAAGAAAGAAAATGTAAAATAGTATGCCATGTTCTTATTCTGCTTAATATCCTTAATAGTCTCGGAAATATTAGAGGGATTCGTTTATGAGTGCATAAGAAAGGTATAATAATTAAAATTACAACTGCCACAGTCCCCCGACTTCTTGAATTTGTACTTCAACAGAATCCTTTCAAAAGTGAAAGCCACCCTAGAGGCAGTCTTGAAAAGGGTCTAATGTTGCCGCTCTAATGGCGGCGATACGAGTACGACAAATGAACACAGCAAACTTCCTAAATGCAAACCGACATAAAAAAAAAAAACATTGTAAAGTACATTTTTCGCTTCCCTGCCCTATACGGTTTTGAAGACTTTCGCTTTTCCCTTGTGTGGAGAAGTTTTGCTGTGCAGCCATCAGAGCGTCGGGTTTGGCATTGAGTAGGGTGGCTAGAGCTGTTTTTTGACAAGGGCCTATTCCATATAAAAACAATTTATAAAAACGAAACGAACAAAACGCCCACATTTTTAATTGGCAATTACGACGCTCCTCACTAAGATCTAGAGGGAAAAAAAAGCACTTAAGACACATAACTTTTAAGGTTCCTACATTAATACTTTCACAAGTTATTGCGAATTCAAGGCCTTTTTAGCTTCCCTTTAGGATGTGCCACTGGGTTTTGATGGCGGCTTGCAGAAGACCGATGTACCGGTCGCATTGGTGAAGAGGTGTCTGACTGACGTCACTTCCGGTTGCAGACGAGAAGCTCATGTCCCAGAACGGGGTTCACGAGGAGTACCACACCAACCCCAACATGCCGCAGCTGATGACGTTCCCGGACGTCGAGCTGCGACGGCAAAAGCTCAATCGAAGACCCGTCATCCTCAGGGGAAACTACAAGAAGGTGAATAACCAACGCTTTCGGACATCTCGTACATTCTATAGACTATGAGCAAGCTTGTGGTGTATGAGTAGGATTCATGTTTTCGGTGTTTAATATTTTTTTCAGTCCGAATCAAGGTTTATTTTACGTGTTAATTTTTTTCACATATTCAGTGTTTTTTCTGTTTATTGGTATAACTTAATTAAGTTATTACGAAACACGGAATCCGTGAAAAGAATAGCCCCCCCCCACACGCACACACAAAACAACCGCAACAAAATTCGAAACTAAACTGAACACCGAAAACACGAGAGGTTATTGATAGGTAGAGATCCGTGTTGTCAGAAAGTGCCGACAAACCCCGAAAGCTAACACCCCGAGCCGGTTTTATCAAAATCGGGGAGAACCGATAAACCCGGATTTAAAACAATTTTTCAAGAAGAAAAAAAAAGAACAAAAAGCTTTACGGGAAGAAAATATTGGTATACAGGTTTCTTTTGTGCTGACCCGGAAGAAAGCCCCAAATGAGCTGACCGCAAGGCTTCTTCTTGCTACAAAACCACACTTTTCTTTTTTTCGTTCTCCATTTGAGCGAAGCCGGCAACGTCTGCAACCTCTAGAAAAAAAAAAAAAGAACACGAAAGAAATGCTTATTCTCCCATTGGCTGAGCGAAACCGCTCCAAGATAGCCATTGGCAGCCGCTCACGAGAGCGCGCGTTTGGTCGCCGCTTTCGTGTCGGGCGTTGCCGGAAAGGGAGAGGGGGGGGGGGGGGGCTGCGGCCGCTTCACGAGAGCGCGCGCTCGGCCACCGCTTTCGTGTCAGGCGTTAGCGTGGGGGCTGCGGCCGTTTCTGGTCCTCTCGGCGCCGAAGCATGGCGGCGCCTGAGACATGTGCAGAGGTGTCACAAAGAAAATTTACACGGTCTTTTTTACCGCAGAAATAAACTAGACATCGCCGAACGCTCATTCTCCGCCCAAGGTAGCGCTTCAGAGTGCAACCAGATGCCAAGTTTCAGCCCGATCGATAACTTAATCAAAAGTTATAAGTAATTTTCTGAAAATTTCAATGGGAAAATGGAGCCATTTTTGCTCGTTTTCGGTTTCTGGTGCCATAAGGCAGCCCATGTGTTCGAAAACTCCGTCAGCCGCCATTTTCCCATTGAAATTTTCAGAAAATCATTTATAACTTTGGTTAAGGTTCAGTCGGACTGAGACTTTTGGCATCTGGTCGTGACTCTGAGTCTACTGCTGGGTGAAGAATGATCGTTCGGCGATGCCTAGTTTATTTTTACGCGGTAAAGAAGACCGTGTAAATTTTCTTTTGCGACACCCTGCGCTATATCGTCGGCGGCCCGCAACCTCGGCCGTGGCGGAATGTGGCCGTCCACGCCAGTACACCGCAGACGAACTAAGGGAGCGGAAGAACGACATTCATGCTTTCGCATTCACAACTCATAGAAAGTGCTTAGACGTCCTCGGATTTTTTTTGTCCGTACGGGGACTGTTTTTGTGCATTTGGGTAAAGCGGAAGTTCCCTGGAAGTTGGCCCGACACCGATAATTGATACTGAAGAACACAATAATTATGGGATAAAAAATATTCCCGTAAAAAACACCCCCGAATTCGAAGAAAAATAAACCCCGAAGACGCGGAATCCTATTAATGAGCATGATTTCTTGTTTGCAGGGTTTAATTTTAATCAAATTCGGAAGTTTTTTTAATGTTTTTCCCGTGAAGCTCTTTTTGTTTTTCATTGGGAACAAAACATTTGGCGTTTATCGGGGTTCATATTCGAGAAAACAGGACACGGTTGTAGGATTCCCCGTCCTTCGGTAGGCATCCGTGTGACCCGAACGGTCAGAAGTGGTCTCCCGTACCAATAAGAGAGTGAAATGAAATAAGAAGAACGTTCTATAGTCTGGGCAATTGATCGACGTTAATCTACCGATTAATCGACTAATGCTTTAATCGCATTTATTTTTTAACCGGTTGATCGGTAAATGTGTTACGAACCAAAAGAAATTATGAATTACACGCTTTCACTATGCAGGCGTGGACAAATACACCTGTATGAAGGGCAAACTTTAGGTAAAATGTTAACCTAATATAAACTGTAGGGGCAATATATGTAACTCTAGACAAATGCACAAGGTTTCACGTGTCCGGGCATTTCAACGCCGTTCTAGTGTCCGTTTAGCGGAGCAGAGACTGTTGCCGCAGAATATCAACGACCCTCTTTGCCTCATGCAGCTGAAGTAAAAATTTGTGAGTGTGAGTGCCTTCGAAGATGTCCTTAACTACACATCGAGGTTGAGTCATCATCAAAATTGTGTATTGCGCCCTTTTGCAAATATTCAGCAAAAGCAAAAAAAAAAATAAAATAATTCTGTTGTTTTCTAAAATAATTATGCATAGAAATTAACGAGACCGAATATTCGAACTAATGAGTCGATTAAATTAAAATAAAAAAAAGCTGTGTGCGCGTAAGTTTAGTGGGACTTGCTTCGGGTGAACAGAACATAAAGCTGTAGATAACTATTTGTCACATGAAGCTTGTTTCGTTGCTCTTTTTTTTTTCTTCTCTTCATTCAAGTACTAGTGACATGTTCCATCCGAGTTTTTTAGCAGGTTTCCCATTTTTATTACTCGAACTTACTGGAGTTACATGTCGAAGTTTATCTGTATTTTACCTAAAACACTAAAACTTATTCATGAGCAATCCTGTTTTTCACAGGAGCGTCTAACATGAATCATCTCACTCCGGTAAATAATTCGCGTTCCACTTTTTTTTTTTTCACGACTTCAACGAGGAGTTTTTTGTTTACGCCGATCTAGTTTCACATCACAGAGCGAAAAATGGGAACTGTGGACCACACTTGATAACCAAAACAATTATGCTAACCACGCGTAGAATATAAAAGCGGCGAACTAAGTTGTGCAAAATGTCCCCCCCCAAAAAAAAAAAAAGCCACACATTTCTATGTTTTTATTGTTTTCATTTCACCGGAAGAAGAAACTACGCGTCGCCGAACGCTAATTCTCCACCCAAATCGAGGCCCTACAGCCGGGGCCACACTGCTTGTGCATCATACAAAAGGCAGTCTGCAAACACGAGTCGCCGCAACCTCCGAGGTTCGAATGCCTAGTGCCCAAGTTTTCTCCTTGAACTCATTGCCATGCGGCATTCGGAAGCACGGATCTTGCGGTGACTCGCGGTTCGAATCTGTAGGCAGACTCCCTTTTGTATGACGTAAGCAAGCAGTGTGGTCCCGGCTTAACGGTTCGAACCAGATGCCAGAGTATCGGAACTAACCGTTATTATATTCAAAAGTGCGTGATTTTCTGAACATATTATTGGGAAAATGGCGCTCGATGTGGCGCCGCGATAACATAGAATTGATAACGCGAGATAGAGTGAACAGGCAAAATTTCAGAAAATCACTTATAAATTTGGAATGAGTGAAGGACAAAAACAGTCCCGGACAAAATGATCCCGCTCAAAATGGTCTCCGGACAGATGAGTCCCGAGCGCAACTCGGACAAAATGGTCCCATGTGATTTCTTGATACTTACGGCGCTCTTTAAAAGTTATAGTGAACCGCTACCTCCGAAGCTGTATTCAACACACGTGTAATGTAGATTTAATGCATTTTAAAATTTCTGTAATATGTTTGAGGAAACAAACTAAAAAGGTCAAAGCGTTAATTTAAGTTCTGTTATCGCAGCACTCGGCTATATGGCTCCTATTCGCTTAAGTCAGAGCACTGTACAGCTGGAGCTGGAAGACACTACAAATTACATACGAGGCATACTAAAAGCGCAAGGCCGCGATGCACTCTGCGATTGATCAGACTAGCCGGTAATAACGTGCACAAAGTGTCGACGAATGCCATTAGTACGTGTTGTATTCAGCACTGCTTGGTTGGTGCTATCAGCTCGTGGCGTCGGCTGCACTGTGAATTTAGTTAAACGTAGTATAGCGACCGGAACAAGATTAATAAAATTCGATAATATTCTTCATATATAAAATTTCGAATTTGCGCAATGGCGCTGTAAGAGAACGTAATCACATAATGATGCAGGCATTACCATGCACATACTACATATATGTGATGGCGCGCATGCAGTAGTGAATCGCTACTGCGTGATGCACGTTAATGACTCCACACGTACTGACTGCACTGGCAAAATTTCTCGTTTACAGCGCAAACCAGTGTCGCCGCTCCCCAAAGAAGACCGACCTCCATACACTGTACAAACACGAACTTCAAATATATATCTTTGCTTTTGTGACATATATTTTGATATATGTACTGGTATATAATTTCTACAGTTTATATTTCCTTCTTGGCTCAGCTACTGATATGCAATATGTTTTGAATTGAATATGTAAACTTTAAAAAGGTTGGCGTTTCATATTTTAAGTATTCAGCAAAACATTTTTTCTTTACGTCCAATTTTCAGCAAAAGCAAACAATCGAATAACCCCAAAATTTGCTTGCTTGGGACCATTTTGTCCGGAGTCATTTCGACCGGGACCATTTTGACCGGGACCATTTTGTTTGGGACTATTTTGTCCGGACCATTTTGTCCGGGACCATTTTGTCCGGGACCATTTTGTCCGGATCCCCTTTGGAATAAGATAATGGTTAGGGTTGAAGCTCTTGCATCTGGTTGGGACCGCTCGCGCTATATTTGGGCAGAGAATGGGCGTTGTACTATCCGTTGTTTATTTTCGCGGTGCAAAATACACTGCACATTTTTTAGAGAGGCAGTCTATTACGATAATTTGTATAACATATTCGTAGGGTTTCGTATTTTTGACCAAACCCGCAGAAATATGATTTCTAGCCGGCAAAACGCAAGTAAATTCATACTTATTATTTATCCGGTAAACTGCGATGTTCGGTACAAGATTGATTAAAAGCAAACATAGCCCAAGACGCTCCGCAGTGATCCCGAAAAAGGTCGGGAATAAAATTCTAAAAAAAGGTCACCTTTTTTTTTTCCAGCCTCGGGCGTTTAACAGTTAGGACGGCTTCTCGTTAATGTCGTTTCATTCTTTTGGAGACAATGACATCCGCTCTATAAGTGTGATGGCGATGACTGCAGTCCCTGTTTTGTGTGCATCCAAATAGGGACCTTAACAGGGCAGACAGGGTAGGGGAGCCAATGGTTTCGTAACAGTAGCAGCCATATAGTCCCAAATATTTTATCTAAATAATTTTCTTAACGTATTTGACGTGTTTATGAATATTTATTTTTGGCACGCATGTATCGAGAGTTGTAAATAAAAATTAAAAAAAGACTGCACACATTATCACGTGCGAAGAATTGGAAATGTATCGAAAATAACTGCCAATGAACGCAAATATGAAAGTAATACATTAACTATAAAGGTAACGTGCTTAAGAATATAACCCAAAATTAACTTTGAAAACACCAATGCACACGGTTGGTTGGTGGAGACTCAAAACCACTACGACACGGCAGATTTGCAACACGCGTCGCACTAGCTTGGATGTGCATAAACAAACTAAACCCTGCGATGTCATGCCGCTGCCGGGGCATCTGCTGTACACCATTGCGCATGTTAGACACCTGATTTCACGCGAATCTTGTTTCTGGGCGCGCGCAGTGCCTACACACGTGATGTTGCAAACGTGGGCTTTTTGCCAAACAGAGTGTTTTGTGTACACTGAGAGTCTGAGCCGTAAGACGGTTGTTGGCGGATATTTGGTCGAAAACATGACGTTGAGTCCTGACCATCTGCTCATACGCGATGTTAATTACAAATCCTACAATCTCTCATTTTCCAACCAATGACGTATTTAGGGCAGATCCGTTCCCGCTTGAGCCTCATTTTATTGACATTGGTTAGAACGAAAACCTTCATCATACCAGATAAAAATTTGCAAAAAAAGATGGATGGGATGATTCAATTTATTGTCGCAATCCTATTGACATTAGCTTTGGAGGACATCGAAGTATTTTATATAAAACGTCTGCACCATGTTCACGCTGTCCACGGGTGTACGATTGGCTCGCTGTAATGACCCTCTAGAGTGCAGGAAGAAGGATATCGAGTGAACAGACAATTTCGTCACAAATTTTGTCAGAAGGAGGAACTACCCAGTCTTCGTTTCATTACAGTTGATTACCCGCAAAATGGTTCGAATAAACGTGAAAAACAAACACCAGAACACTTAACGCAAAATGATACCGGGCAAAAATGTGACCCTGAAAGCTAAGTGTTATTCTAGCGTTCATGAACATTAGTGTCGATTATGACATGGGGGGGGGGGGCGTGTTAGCGTCAGCATTTAGCGTCAAAAATATCGTGGTGGAGGAAACACTCACATTGTCGTTTGACACCGACCTTTCGCGGCCAAGCGAAGTCGAGGCCTCTAATTATTTGTCGTAATTTGTTTCACCCGAAACCCACTAAACAAGCGATTCATAATGTACACGCAATTATTCTCCTCTCTCACTTGTGATCAGATTAGACGGTTGTGCGACGTATGGGATTCTTGGTGGTTGCCACAAATATACTTGGTTTTGGGGAGATAGGTAATAGAGCTTGGCCTCGATTCATCGTAATAAAAGAATGAGCTATGGGTAGTTTGCGGTCAATACCCAATACCGTGTTTTTTGTGACCTCGATCTGCCCTGTTGTTAACTCAATGCTGTCGCTGCTCTTGTCAATGTCTTTTAAATGAAACATTTGCATCCGGCTGATGAAGTTGACACATCATTGAATCGGAAACCCCATATGCATGACATGTGTATGAAAAAAGAAAAATACCTTATTTATGCCAGTTATTGTCTTTTAAGAGCGCGACAATATTTCGAAACCAGCACTTCGTGAAAAATTTGCTTTTCCATTTTTCACAATCATCTCTCATGTTGCATAGAGCCTATTGGCGTTCCCTTACATTGCGCTCCTGACGCCTGTTATTGTGTTGCAGAAACGCGCGGTTCGCATATTAGTCTATTCAAATTACCAATCCAGCAATATAGATAGTGCCATTTTTTCTCCAATACAAGGTCGCTGCACTAGTCACAGTAATAATGAGAACAAATAGCCCATTTGCCATCTGCATATTCTACAGCACTGACCGCACCACAGGAGCAACTGAATGCAGGCAGTTTTAATCTCTCACCCATTATAATTTGTACAGTGCGGAGGGTGATTGAGATTGTTGGAATTAAAATCGGGAATAGTCTACATTCGGCAATCGAGCAATCTACTGATGGTGGATATCTTAAATAAACATTTCCTATATCTAACATTTACGTGAAGTGCATTCTTATCGCCGGTTTTTATACAATTTTGCTTGACTACAGTACGGTTGATCGTAGTGAAACTTTTATTGAGTTGTGATTTTGAAGTACCCACTGAATGGATCCCTACCAGCCAAGTGATAAAAATCCAGGCATTGACATTATGTTAATTTTCATGTATATGTTTTTTTTTAAATAAATATATAAATAAAGTCTCAGCAGGCCATCCGGCCATGATAGAGATAAAAACATTCTTCTGTTTTCGTTTTTATGTGACGGCCTACGCTAAGGTTTGGGAACATAATCACTTCACACTAATAGCTGGTCGGTGCAAATCACACTCTAAAGAAAAAGGGTGTCACCTTACACCCTTTTGTCCCATATAATACACCCCAAAACTTCAGTTTGACGTACAGCGCCCTATAGTCGAACAGACGGCCCCAAATTTTACGAGGGGCTTGATAACAGTGCGATATAACATTTTAAATAGCTAAAGTACGTATCAAAGTCTACACAAAGAAAACACCGAGTTTTTGCGGTAGGGCCAAGAAAAACCCCGATTACTTTTTTGTAGTCAGTAACACGTACATTAGCTATTTTAATAAGTTGTACCACACGGCTATCAAGCCCCTCGTAAAATTTTGGGCCGTCTGTTTGACTGTAGGACGCTGTACGTCGAACTGACGTTTTGGGGTGTATTATATGGGACAAAGGGGTAATAATACACCCTTTTTTCTGAGAGTGCACAGCTAACCTTAAACGAAGCAACTATGTATGGGTAAGGATACTGACGGTCTTGAAAGACATTTGCCCTCAAGGTCCATGCAACCAATGTGGAGAGCAAGTCCTCTGCTTGTTGGGCAGCAGTTGCGATTACGTCAGAACGACGCCGAGCTCTGATTGACTTTGATTGAAAGGATAGTGTGTTGACCCCAATGCTAGATGCCTTGAGGTCTACCCACTATTTTTTTTTCAATCATCCAATAAGAGCTTGGCGTTCGGACATCATCGCAACCCATTGCAAAAAGCAGACGAACTTGCGCTCCTCATCGTTTGTTTTAAGCCTTACGAACGTTACTAGAGTCGCTGACAACTCGAGAAACGCTGGGCAGAGCTCATTATCTCGATGCTGCTCGCTTCCTGATTGGTTCTGCGGTGTGCTTATCGGCTGATACTGTAATCCCATTGGCTACCGAGCAACAGTGACACACTCGGGTGCCTGACTCTCCACACCCTGGAGTTTTCGAGCTCGCAGTGACTATCATAATGAAGAGATTTATTTCGAAAAGGAGGTCTCGTTATGCCTAATCGCAGAGGAGTAAGAGAAGAAAAATGGGGAGGGGTTATGTTCTTGTTACGATGTGGGTAGCGAGTTGTTACGCCGAGAGAGACAGAGAGAGGTAAAGGGTCTCTCTATGTTGGGCCGTGGAACGCATCCGTCAGTGACTAAAAATATTAACCGCTTGCTTATAGCTACGCATATTTCTGTTTAAGCCTCGGGTGCGCTAAGAAATCTGGAGCGTATGTTCTCCCTCCAAACACTAGCGGCAGCCAACTGCTGCAATCTACGGAGCGAGCTTGACGAATGACTGAGCGGATATGTTCAGATCTATAAAAAAACTTTCAGCCTTTCCACTCTGGTGAAGAAGGAAGACCAGCGAAGCTGTACTATGGTGGAACGAAGTAATGGCTGGCCGTAAGTCGGCAAGCCAGAGTGGAAAGGCTGGAAAGGTTGCCGCCGTCGTTTATAGATAGCCGTAGCTGTCCGGAGAGTTGTGTCGACATTTATTTGCTGGCGGACACAATGCCCGGGAAACTAGCCACTGTAAAAAAAGGAAACTTCTGCGCTGTGGTACTACCCATGGTGGAACATCATGCTCGGCGCCCACAGCGCAAAATATATATATATTTTTTTAGGTCTAGACATACTATTAGCTTTATCATTCGGCGAGCAATACCCGTGGTTTGCAGTGATCGGCTCCATGAGGTGCTTTGCTGGAGAGCAGTCTCCCAGATTTCTTAGAGTGTGTAAATACCTACCACTTTAATTTCTGTGCAAAATATTTTCGTTTACGCCTCCCGTGCTCTTTCACTTTTCATGCATCCGCAAACGAAAAACAACAACAACAACAACGCAGAGTCGGGCTTCCAAGCGCCGTGTCATCCGGATGCTCTCGGTCCTGGTGCTCGAGTTCTTCGTCTGCTGGATGCCTCTGTACGTGCTGCACACATGGGCCGTGTTCGACGCCGAGTCGGCGTACAGTCACGTGTCCGCGAGCGGCATCGCGGCCGTCCACCTGCTCGCCTACGTGTCGTCGTGCTGCAACCCCATCACGTACTGCTTCATGCACGACAAATACCGCCAGGCCTTCAGGAACGGTGCTCGGCTGCGCCAGGAGGCGGCGCTGGTCAGTCCACCAAGAGCCACGACAAGTTCGCCTCTACCAACAGCGTGTGCAGCGCCAGCCGGAACGCCAACGGTAAGACACCAGCGTTCTTGGCCACGTAGTAAGGTGCCCGGGAATCTCCGACTGATGTATTTAGCGCGTCCTCAACTTGGTCCGATTTCTGCCTGATGACGTGACAGAAATGCCATGCTGTCGCTGCCACGATCCTGGTGGTGGTACGGCAGCGGTAGTTGATGTAGCGGAAGCCTGCTCTGCTGCAAGTCACTAACCAGCTTGACAGTCCATGAAAGCTTTGGCAGTCAGGAGTTGAGACGCAGCGGCGACGGCGACCCTCCCGTTCGCGAGTCGCTTTTTGCCAGCAACTTCTACGCCCGACCACTTGGATTTCAACATCCGACAGCATGGCACACCGGCTTCAGTGACGTCATCCGTTGCCCCTTTAAGACCATTTTCGATGCATGTTCGTTGTGTGGAGCGCAGTTCGTCTGCTTCTTTGCAGGGGATGTAATGACGTCAGAACGCGGAGTTGATTGGCTTCTGATTGGAGGATAGTGGGCAGACCTCAAGAAAGCTTGCTGTGCAGGTATACCCGCTATCCTTCAATCCGAAGCCAATGAGGGCTTGGCGTTCTCAAGTCACTTCAACCCCTCCAAAAGAAGAAGACAATTTGCGCTCCGCATATGATGCCCAACGCATTGGTCAGAGACGCGTTCCAGGTACCATAGCTGTCGGACCAGGCACGTAGCCAGGATTTTGTTTCGGGGGGGGGGGGGGGGGCGCCCATGACAAAATGCTGTATGAGGGGGAGGGAGGAGAGGAGGTCCCAGCAAAATGAAAGATTTCGGAGGGGGGGCCCGGGCCCCATGGGCCACCCCCCTGGCTACGTGCCTGTGTCGGACACCCTCCGCGCTTGCGGACTCCATGAAGGTAATCGATGAAACTAAGACCCTTTCTCTGAAACCACTGCGAGTGACAACGCTGAAACTTGCAACGTTGCGTCTCGCATTTGTACTTTATTATCCGCTGTTTACCTTGTACGGGCTTCGTGTCTCGCTATAGACGTTTTTCGCTTCCTTCCTTCTCAGTCACGTGGATTCCGCATCTCGGTAGGCGGGACGAAATAATAATAAAACATTCCAACCTGGAATATGAGAAATTATAGGGAGGCAGAACAAGTATAGCGACAATCAGGCATTTTTCGTGCATGCATTCCAGGGGAGCGCAAAGTTGATCTCACCACGCCGCTGAAGTGTGCACGAAAGATGCCTGATATTTAAGATATTTTACATTTATATTTTATGATATTTTAAGGTATGCCAGATGTGACGAAAATCAAGGTGGCTGCGCCCTTGTGAAAAACGTGTATAGACAACAGATCGATCTCACCGAGCGTTCGGCGCATGCGTGACGCTCGCCATAACTTTAGTTCATAGGAGTGGAGGCGGCAGTGCACGAGGCGGCTCGTGCCGTCTCGTGCTTTACACCAGCAGAGCTTCAGCGAGTTTGTCGCAACTGCAGAAATACTGAAGTTCCCTGGATGGGATGCGGCAGCGGTGGCGCATTCAAACTGGCTGGTGAGATCGGTCTATTGCAAGCCGAGAACTGGCCACCGCTATGTCTCTGGTCGCGGGTGCATGACCGTGCAATTGCTTGCTCGCCGAAGCTACCACCTCCACATGCACGCTTCACGTGCTTGCACTATGGGGCACCAGTCGGGCCGCCATGCTTGAAAATCGTCTTTACATGGCTTGCGCATGACGTCTTCGCACCAGCACTGATTGTAATATTTTATCCTTGTTGAGACAAACAAATTCTGTGGTGCAAACTGTGCGCTGCCGAAAGGACGTGCTCGGCAGCGATTGGCCTCCTCAATGACGGCTGGTGTGACGTCAGCAAAAGGCATGCATTGTCACTGGCAGAACGAGAACGGCAGGAAGTACTTTCGGTTGTCCCGCCTCCGACGCGGTCATTCCTGCGATAACACATCGCCGGATCGTGAGCTTGAGCGTGCGCGCGCAATCAGCGCGCACGGCACAAGGCAGTAGGGGCGCATCGGTGGCCGGGCATCCGAGAGAGACGCCCTGCCGACCTCCGAAATTACGCGAGTGCAAACACCCCTTGTATCTTTGCTTACTAACTTGTATATTTTGCTTTCCTTTTGGTCTTCTACCGAAGTATCCTTAATGCACCATTTTCTTTCTTCGCCGACCAAACCCCTTCCCGCTGTCCTGTCTCGTACTTTTACTCCTCTCTTTTCGTCGTCTTTTTTCCTTCTGTCAATGGCGTCTTTGCTTGCGGACGCGCCATCCTCGGTTCGCTAGATTAGGTTTCCGTTTGAACACGGCGGCGGCTCTGGCGGCTGTGAGTCGCGTCCCGCGACAGCTGAAATCGACATAAAAAGACCCTGCGGCCGCTTCTATTTTGTCACCTTGCAAACTAATCCGAGTGTACTACTTCATCCCACCACGCAGCTCCGACATCGAATGCTCATCATGAAGGCGCCCAATGAGTTTGAGCTTGACCCGAAGGGTTGTTTACTTCCGCGTGGCACTTCCCTCTCCCTACCCTCACATTTCCCCTCCCCCTTTTTTATTGCACTTTCCCCGTGTTTGTCGTCGGGTGCGGTCTGTCCGCGCCGTGCTCACATAAAAGCCTTCTTTTCACTAGGAGCCCTCGGATCGTGCACATACGGAAAGGCAGAGAGGACTCGTCCGTATGCCACATGGGATTCAATTAAGACGGTAGCGCGTTTCCGCGTTCAAGCTGGCTCCTTTTACCACTTGTTCCAGTGGCGAATCCTCCTAGTTTGTGCGACGGGCACGACGACGAGAAATGGCGGCGACACGTCTGTAGCTAAAACGATGATTTTCGTCGAGTTTTGGAGGGACTATGCGCCCCTCTTGTGTGCTACACTGCGAAGCCGCAGCCACACTGCCATATACGTGATTCAAAAGAACAATTTTTTGACGTTCTATACAAATATTGTAATTATTATTTTATTATTATAACTATTATTATTATCAGCGAACACCGCGTTTTTTTATCTTTTCTTCTATGATGTTTGAGCAGTTGAACTGCGGCTTTGGTGTGTGTCACATGGGCGTGTTAGTTGAGAGGTGGTAGTGACGTCAGATTTCTTAGAGTGGTGCACCGCGGAGAGTTGGCGACTACTTCGAGCTTTCGATGGATCCACAGAAAACTGTGTGGAACGTTGTTAGTAGTCGTCATGTTTTGGACCAGCGCGAAGCACGCAGTTAAAACCGAGTTCAGTCACGAACGCTCGGGTTCTATTCGCGGCGAAATGTTTCGGTGGCGCCCTCGTTCGGTTACCTTTCGTGACGTCATTACCTAGGAACAACAAGTTTGATGGTGTTTGTAGTGGGCATGGTGGAAGCCTGAAATCATAGCGCTCTCAAAGCAACACTGCCAACACCGTCAAAATTGAAGTTCTTACATTCCTCTTATTTCCGTCGATGAGACATCCTTTGCTGACGTCATAGTCTGCATTCGGCCAATAGTGGTGGGCCGACCACAGCGACGCTTTCGATCGCTCACGTCACCAATACATGCGCGGAACGCTCGTCTAGCGTATACTGCTGGCTCAGCTAATTGGTGCAATCGCTCCTATCGATAGCGTCTCGGTACTGTAAAGGTGTAATGTTTTGTCGAAATAAAAGCTTCGGCTAAGAGGCTACGCCGCTGCCCGATTAGAGGGGTTCAGCCGCATCCATCTCTAAATCGGTTTATCGATAACCGGCGAAAATCGATACCACTCAACGAGGGGCGGATATAGGTGTCAGGTTTAGGGAAAGGGGTGGGGGTGGAGGCGACAGGCGGTGGGCATTTGGCTGGCGAGGGGGGGGGGGGGAGGTGTCTGCCAGGAGATTACATCACGGGCGAAAAGTTGCCCAGATAGATCTCTTTTGTTGACCTAGCATTTGCGTGTCACCAAAAACGGATTGTTTCTTTCTAAAGAAGATGCTAGCGTATGTCGATTTTTCATTAAGAAGAAGTTCAGGCAAGGAAGCTTAGAAGGAGGGAGGGGGGGGGCAGTGGAATGGTCGCCCCCCCCCTCTTGCCCTCGCCATAAATCCGCCCATGCATCCACCAAACAGCATCGGTGACCGTCGCCTTCCAGGCTATCGGTATCCGCCCTTTGGCGCTCTAGTATAGTCGCACAAAAATGAAAGACGATACCGCTCAACCTTTCCTGCTTGATTCCTTTGCTATAATCCCGTAACTCGATTTCATGTTTGATGTTATTTGAATCCGGCTTAAGAATGTATCCATATGGTGCTTGTTGGACGAGTCGGTGCTAAAACTTTTAGACTTTGGTATATTTTTCGTTGTAACGCATTGTGATGTCCTGCTCTCCCTCTCGTCCGTGTCAAAAGGCACTTCCATGTTCTGAAAGTTTAGAAAGAAACTTTTTCATCAAGGAAGATAATATTTCCGTCACTTTTTTTTTTATTCTCCCCTTTGCACTGAGAGAATACTAATAAAGGCCATCAGCGGCACTTATTCGCAGAAGCTACGTTAAGGGCTCAGAGCTGCTTCCTATGCCATCCCACGGCAAGTAACCCCCATGAAGCTTCGATGCAGTACACTCGTTTGTCACAAGATCAGGCCAGGGTCTTTTGGCCGACGGCGCTGCAGACGCCCTTTGAGTCCATTAACGCCAGTGGTCGAGAGATAAATGGAGATTCCGCCCCTATCGATTCGTTGGGCACGGATTCTTTCGTCGGCCGGTGCATTCTAAGCTGAGAGCGCTGATGAAGCTAGGCGCTTGCCGGACCGAATCAGCTGCCTTCCTTTGGTCACCTGACCCCGCTTTCTGCGCCTGTGTGTGGGCGGGAGCGTAATCACGTGGCGAAAGATGGACGGACGTATGACTCGTCCACCAAGCACGCAGCTTCACACCGTGTACTGACAGCTTAGGAGTGAACGGCGTATAGTTCTTGCCACTGGTACTTTCTGGAACTAATGCTGCGCACAACCTTGCGTCCAGCGTTTTAGGTTTTTTCGTTTTCTTTTTACGGAGGAGCCGTGGCAATATAGCCTCAAATGCGGGAATCGATAGACCCCTATATATCTTAAAGGGATACGACAACGAAATTTCAGCGCTGATTTCTTGGTTTATATAAATGTTCAAGGGAGCGGTATCACATCGGACACTCCGATCCTTTGTTGATAGAGACAAGGGATTTTAAAACAAATTAAACAACTATCAAATGACACCTGGTGGGTGTCGCTAAAACCTTGTTTGTGATGTCCGTGTAGGAACATTGACAGGCGTAATGACGACGCCTGTCTCGCCTAGAACTGTATACACTCACTGGTGCTCCATGCCTGAAAGCATGTGCAGCTTGCACGAGAACGTAGCTAAGCTCGTAATTGCACGCACTTGCCCGCACGAACAGAGACATGACGACGGCCATATGCCCTGCTTGCAATCGTCTTGTCGACGTCCGTTTCGCGCCGCAGCTTTGCTCGTCCCGAGACAGACTACGTCACGATTGCGCCGGATGTCACGTGCTCTCCGCTGGCTGCTTTCCAAGCTCTCGCCAGAGTGGGCAGTTTACAACGAAACATATAGCCATCAGGCTGAAAACACAGGCGTCCGACCGTCATTTACGGATATTGTGGATAAAATTCAGCCTATTTCTGAACACGACGCGTGTATATTTCGAATTTTGTAGAAGTATCCGTTAAAGGGCAACCCCGGTCAAAAACGAAACGAAAATAAATGACTGGTATCGCTTTAGTGGCACGATATATGATTGCAGCCGAAATATTCCGTCAATAAGATTATTCACTCGGGCCAGTTGGTGATACATTGTGACGATTAAAAGCGCTAAAAATACGTGACCCAGTAATGGATGTCCCAGATAACAAGAGCGCTCTTTGTGTGTGTGTGTCTCCCCTTACTGGTCCTCGCCTTTTTGGCGCTTTTAATCGTCACAATATTACGTCAAAGTAAAGCCGCGTACTCCCCTAAAACCGATTTTAGAGACGCGAACAGCTGGTCTTTAGCGGGCGGCAGGCGGGTTAGCTACTAGTCAAGGAACACTGGCGCAGCACCCTCGCCGAACGCGTTAGAACGCCGGACGCTGGCATCCGGGGTTTAGCTTTTGCATCGAAAAGTGTTCGACGAGTGCAATGGAGACAAGGGCAGGTAGCTTTAGGTGTACCCACTAACCATTCGAACCAAAGCTCAGCGTTCTGATGTCCCCGCGCTCCCTCCCGTCTCTTCCTCTGTCTCAGTTTTTCGAGCCATTACGTTTTGCTTCATAATTTGACTAAACAAAGCCCGGTGTTTTTTTGTTTTGTTTTTTAACTCTCAGCGACTTTGAGAACGAAGACAAAGAAAGGAAAAACAGAAAAACGTGAATATGATAGATCGAAAAAAAAATTACTGCACTGAAAATAAATAAAAACGACGTTAAGAAAGAGGCACACCTACTACTTGGTGCATCTCGCAAAACCCGGGACCACTAAAACGCAGAAAGTTTGAATGCCAGCTGGCGGTGTTTGTAGTTCGTTTGCAATAGGCCTTACGTACTTCCAAGGATCGTCTCACGCCTACGCGCTGAGAACGCCTACGTTCTCCTAGACAACGAGGCGTAGGTTTACCTGTAAGCATTAAGCATTCATCCGTAGAGTGTCTTATGTCTCGTGAGACGCTGGCGACAATGATCACAGAAAGACGCGAGGCAGTCACATATTTTGCCTTTAAAACCGAGCTAAGAAGTATTTGTTTTTTAATTTCGAGCCCGGCTTGTTTTGTTTGTACCAACTGACAGCGATATTGTTCTCTAGAGACCTATATTACATGAAATGCGGCATTTAAATAGCTACCGTTTAAATTAGTTTCGAAGCCATTAAACAGTCGTTTCAGGGAGTGAAGACGAACCTATTGTGTATTAATAGTTAGCACCTACATGGCAAAGAAAAGCTAACGGCGTCCCTCTATGGACAAAATAGTGGAAAGGGAAGCGCGCCGCGTAGAGAGGAGGAAATTAGGGCAGGACAAAGGCGAGAAGGAGGTGACGTCACGGGGTGGGAGCCAATGGGCGCGTGGATGCTGGGGCGACTCTGAATTTGCGTGTGTACGGAGCGCGTACGCCTTGGTTCGAGCTACAAAATGGAGTGTAAACCAAGTTTACTATAGTCAGATACAACCTATGAAAGACAATGGGAGGAGCGAGAAGGCGGAAACTAGAAAAGCTGAAGTGGAGAGGTGCGACTTCCTTTGCACAACGGCTTTTGTCTTGGGCGCCCCTTCACCCCTCGCACTGCCTTTCTTAGGTTGTATTTGACTAAAGCGCTGGCCCAAGTAGGCGGCAAGTAATTAAAGGACGGTCTATTGTTAAATCCTTAGGGAATGCGTTAGAATGACCCTTGGGAAACGCCACGTGCATCCCGCATTTTTGGAAGCGCTAACACTGACCCCGTAACGAACCCAAAAAGAGGCAACAAGAAATAGAGGAAGCCAAAACAGAAGAGTGAAGGGGTCAGCGATAGCGTTCTCCGAAGGTGAACGTGCGTGGCTTTTCCCAAGAGTCATGCTAACGGATTCCCTAAATATCCATCAATGGATCTTCCTTTAAATTTGATTTTCCTGCTAGATGTAGCGGACAAATTGACTTCACGTGACCTATACATAGGATTCCGCGTTTTCGGAAGGTCATTTCTCGTGAAATTGGGAGAGTGTTCTTCAGAGTTTATTTTTCGCTGGAGCATTCGGAGTTTATCGCAGTTTATTTTTGTTAGATTTTCAGATTCTTTAAAATTCTGAGTTTATTTTGACTGCGTAAAATTTAAAAATTCGAAAACAAAATAAATAAGGTCCAGGTACCATGACCCGTTGTGCTCGACGTGCAGCTCGACGTAAGCTCGACGTGCTAAAAAGCAAACCCCCTTTTGTCAGTAGTTCTAAATTTCAAGGAAACTGAAATGGAATCTCCTCAGGACCACTGACCTTGTGCTCTTATAAAGTTTAGTTGTAAGCCTCCGGTCTTTTTTGCTGTTTATTTTGTCGCTGTGACCTCGAAATTCTGAGTTTTTCGGATAAATCTGAACTGACGAAGAATTTACCGGCGAAAGTTTTTCGGATTTATCCCAAAACACCGTACCCTACAGGCTATACACCAATTCAGTTTCCCCGCTGAATTTAGAGACTAAACTAAATTGGCGTATTTGTCACGTGACGCAATTTTCCCCGCTAAATCTAGCGGGGAAACTAAAATGTCGTATAGGTCACATGACGTCAATTTCTCCGCTAAACTTAGCGGGGACGCTGATTTTGTACATAGGGTCACGTGGCATCAGGTTACGTGATGTCAATTTCCTCGCCAAATTTAGCGGAAAAATGCACGACGCACCAACCAACAAATTTCCCCTATTAGGGAGTCCTGCGAAAAAGCGTTCCACGCATAGAACAGAAATGAGAAAAAAAAAGATACGCCATAAAAAGCGCGAGAAGAGTATAAAAAGAAAAAAAAACAAGAAGAAAAAGTCATACATGTAGAAGCGGGAACGCAGATCCGTCAACGTTACCCTAAGAACAGGCGTAACGTGCCCCCGGGAAACACACACGCCGACTCGAATTCCCCAATCTCCTTATCTGTTCCCTCTGGCGTTCCATCTTCATTGGTACGGCCACCTATATTGCGTTACACCCATAACGATAGACAGCAGCGGACGCTGCGGGCTATCGCAGCCAATCCAGCGCCGAGAACGTACACCACGTGACTTCGCACTACGCGCGTCGTTGTTCCCCCCTCCGAAGGTCACGCGTCACTCACACGGCTCCGGTATTGGCTTCGAAATTGTGCAGCGTCCGTAACGGTTCGTCCGCAGGGTGAGACGAAGTCGTAGAGGCTCTGGCTACGGCTGTTTCCTGGCCTCGGAATGGCCACCCTCAATGTTCTTCTGCCAACCTGCTTCCCAGCTCGCTCTACTTACTCGGCGCATCTTTGTCTGCAGTCCCCGTTAACGAAAATTAAGCCACGAGGCACCTTAATTGTCCACGTGTAAAGCTGCCAATGACTCGCTTCCTCGTGATGAATCCAGTTTCGCGCGCTGAGGCTGGGGTTCATTCCGCTTATTCGCTAATGAAATACGCGTAGTCAACGCGCGCAGTCAGATTGACCTCTCTCCTTTTTATTCCCAACTAACGTCGCTAACGAAACGCTATCGCTTTAACCACCTTCCACTTCTATCTTTCTTAGTTTTTGTTTTGTTTGTTGCTTGTGTATTGTTTCTATGTTGTTTACTGTTTGAGTAGATAGAGCCTAATGTCTAGGGAAAAAAACATACTATATCATTGTCATTTACTATGTAGTCCGTCGAGTTGACGAGCCTCGTATGTAGCCATACTACATGCATACAAGTAACTGAGCTTAACCGCAGCGGCATTATTGAGGGTTAAAATTGTCATTTTCTTCTCAACTAATTTTACTTTCCGAAAGTCGACAATCACGCAACGCGAGAGTGCATCACAGAAAAGTTAAAGGTGTTCCTTAACCTTTTTCTTTACATTTTAGCCCCTTCGATATCTTATGTTTGGTTCTAACATTTTCTATGTGTTTGTATTTATGCTTATATTTTTGTTTGTATTTATGCCTATGTATGTTTATGCGTTCATGTGTTATTATTCAATGTGTTTTGTTCTCTCTGATTGCTTTTTATATATATATATTGTTACAACTGTTCATATTTTTCAAGGTGCACTAAAGTGGTGTTATTCTCCATCCCTATAGAGACCCAAATTCATACACCTGCAATTCCTGTTGGCAAAAAAGTTAGGAAAAAAGAAATCTTATTTCCAGCTCGTATATGAAAAAAGCGATAGGAAACAAATGTGATGTTTTCTTTTTCCTTTGTGGTTGTACTTCATTCTCACACACGTATAAAACTCATCCTGAGCTGATGTTGTGTTTAGCGCCAGTCCGCATGTCAATCCATCGATATCACCTCGTTCAAAAATCTATAAAAACTTTAGCTGCTTCAGGTCACGCATGCATTGAGTTAGCCTTATTAAAACGACATCGGAAAAATACTTTTTAGTGCGCCCTGAAACATATGCTTCTGTTGTTTATGTTTTTTAATGTAACTTTTAAATTTTGTTCACTTTGGTTATTTTAAACATTGACCCAGACCCTCTGCCAAAGCCGGTCTTTTAAAAACAACCAATTAGGGAGGAAACCACATCCAGGCATGGATGCTCAAAGCTAAGTATCGTTGCTTCTTCACCACACCGCAGGATCGACACAGGGGTCACTGCGACTCACGCTGATAAGCCGCCTGTCCAGCCTCAAGGAAGAAAAACCACTCACCAAAGAAGAGCAGCAATAGGGTAAAGATCACAAGAAGGCGGTGTAGTTCTTTGACTGCCTTTTTCTTTTTTTTACCAGCCATTCCGGCGGCTTTTATAATAGAAGACCTGAATAACTTCAGGCTGAGCGTGGGAGATGTAATAAGGATCATTAGATGAATGCTTTACTGTGCCGAATTGCTGCACGCGTTCATCAAAAGTCTTGCCTTGAGATGGTCACTGATGGAATTAAGGAGCGGAGGGCATGGCTCATTTCGTTTATGCTGCTGGGTTCCTGATTGCTTCAGCCGCATTTCTTGTCGGCTAATGCTGCAATCTCATTGGCTGGGAGTATACAATGAGATTCTCGGGATTCGCCATGCCCTACGTGTCTTGATTGGCCAATGACTATAACAAGGTTTTCGTGGTTTAAAAGAGAACGCTCCTGTTAAGTTGAAAAAAGAAGTGTGATGGGTTGCTGACTTTAATTATGCTAATGCATCTCAAACTAAAACAGTTCAGCGATTAGCTCCAGGTAGAATTAAGCTTAAAGAACCAAAAACAAGTTATCTTTGTCGAGAGGGTACGATATGTCTCTAAAATAATGAGTCGTGATTCAATGAGGTATAAAAAGAATAGGTTCAGCTTTTTTATTTTTTTGGAACTTGTGACAGCTAAAGTTCGTAGCTGGGGGAAAATAACGGAATTATACTTGCCGCTTCGTAACTAAGGTAGCGGAACAACCTAACCTTACCAAAAACCCTGTATAAATTTTCACTATCTGGATTATGGAACTGGAAATTTAACGGGAATTGTTTCTGGGAAACAGAAATCTAGATTGCATGCATAAAAATGATTTCAGAGAACTTGAAATCCAGTTAGAATCCCGCTAAATTTTCAGTTTCATAATCCAGATAGGGGAAAGTTATACTGGGTTTTTCAGTTGGGAAGGTAAGAAATAATAAGCCTAGATGATGTGACTCAGTTGTATTGTTGCCATATCGCTATACGCTTTGTCTAACTATGGGTATGCTCTTGGGCAATTTTAATATACAATAGCGTTCTTTTACACGCAACTTGTAGACTCTTCTTTTCGTTTTAACGGAAAAGAGTTTATGAAGAGATGCTTTGCACCTTAAACGTTCAAACCTCTATTGATGGCTTGCAAGAAGTGAAGCAGTATTTCAAAGATAAAGCCACGAAACTGGGGCACGACGCATTCGTCCGTAATTATTTTTTCGCTCAGTCGTACATCCAAGGCAGGGTTGAAACGCAAGTAACTACCATTTTCCCTGCTCTTTGCAAAATGTAGTCTACCACAATACCTAGTCTCTGAATCCGCTAACCATGAATAATGAATGAGCATCGATTGAATTAGCAAATTCACCGTGCCTGAATCATTGCATCTGCTGCTCCGACGTTCCAAACCAAATATAGGGCAATCTTCCCGACGCGAACCGGGTGCACTACTAAAACTCCAATCAAGCGGAGTGCTTTCCAGAAACGGGTACCCTGACTCGTGTCTTCTGAAACCACGGTACTTCCGTAATCCTCGCATGGCTGGGACAGCGCCATTCAAACGTGACGATATATGTTTTTTCTCGGCTGTCTAGTTGAAGGGTTTACCTAAAAACAAAACCTCACAAGGCGTTCACTTTCACAATTTGAGGCGCACATGGCAAATGCTCTTTTCTAACTTTAGAACTGGAAGAGGGGGTGGGGGTAAGCAAAAATATATAATTTAAGAGACAAATACAATGTCACGGACAGACGAATCCGGTAAGCTGGACGAAAGAGAAAGGCGAGACATTATACAACTTGGAATAACTAAAAATTATAGAAGAGGCTACTCCGCAACAACAAGCGGAAGTCGAGAGTAAAAACGTTAACAGTTTCCAGTGGCGTGACGAAAGCAAAATGCTGTTTTGATGGTGACGCCCACGTGGAAAAGGTCTACATACTTAGTTCACCGCTAAGTCCACAGGGCCATAGAAGCTATCTTCCTGCTCGGCGTACAAATAGGTTGTCTGCTTTTCATCACCTGACCCCGCTCTATCCACGTGAATATGCACCGAGAGCGTGATCGCGTGGCGTAAGACGGACGGTCGACTGGCCCAGCGTCAATGGGGAATTGTAGTAGACCGTTTCCTCAGCCCGCTAAGCACCCGGATAGCGCTCCGTAATCCGCCACACGACCTTGAACTATGCAGGTAAGGCTTGGCGGGCGCATGCGCAGCTGCGGCGTTTTCTTCAGGGATACCGTAGCAGAGGAGAAAAACGGTCGACTACAATTCCCTATTAGGAATTGTAGTCGCCGTCGCCGTCACCCTGGTCGCACCGCTCATACATCCTACCAATGCACGTAGCTTGTCTGCATGCGCGATGACAGAATTATCTGCAGACACGCATCAGAAAATGTCTGCAGAGTGTTTTTGTACAGTGTATAAGCAGTGGGACCACGGATTTTGGGGTCAGATTTGACATCCCTCCCGTTGCACGATGAATTGTCCGTACAAACAACATTGTGGTATAGCGTTTCTAATTTTCTTTTTTACTTATCAAGACACATACTGTTAGAGAGATTGTACTATGTTTGTATTTACTCTGCCGGCGATACAAGTGCCGTGTTACTTTCATCAGTAAGCTATGCTGTGTGTGCCCGTTCCCCCCCCCCCCCTAAAAAGAAACAAAAAAATGATATGCGGGGCGAGTCTTTGCGTGTGATATCACAAAATTACTTAATCTTAAATTGCGTTCGGGTAACATTTCCAAATCAACGTTAGGTAATATAGCTTTCTATCCAACACAATAGATAGGTGGGTCACGAAGCAATTAGAGGGACAAGGGCATCCACAGAAATCTCCGACCAGGCTTTGTCGTGCCTGACAGAACGCTGACGCAAAATACTGACGCAACGTAATTTGCGTTCCATACTCGCATAACATACGTAAACATCCTGACGTAACATGCTGACGTAGCATACTGACGTAACATACCAACGTAGCCTAACTGACGTAACGTATCTGGCAGAACGCTTAAAGGGGTACTCCGGCGTTTTCTTCGCGATTTGATTGAAAATTTGCTAAACAGATCAACAAACATCGCTGAAATAGTAACCCAAATATTGGGGCATCATTTTTTTCCACAGTGTTGAATTTTTAATTTTGGGGTCACCGGGCTTTTTAAAGTAAAAGTCCCTACTGGCAACGATGAAAAAGGTGACGTCAGCGGAAGGCAGGGGTTCCCTCTTTGGACTGTAAACTTTGTTCCCAACTGATTGGAAACCGTTTCATGCTGTCAAATGAATGCCTTGGAAGCTCGCTCCAGCACCCGCGCACCAGCACAAAACCAATGCTTGGCATTGTCCGTGTTAAGGCTGCCCGCTCGACCTGCAAGTCTGCCTTCCGCTGACGTCGCGGCACCGAAAAGCGCGTGCACATTGGAATCTTGGTTTTGGCATCATTTTCACTTGATTTCACGATAACTATTCTGAACTTGGTGATACTAAATAGTATGCTGGGAAGGGTAAAGGCCGGTGATTCCGAAACTATAGCTAGTTCCCTTTGCGTTAATATATCGAAAGAAAGAAAAATTAAAAACATTTACAAATCTCTGTAACGCAAAACTAGAGCGCAGCTTTTGAGGAGGAGTAGGGGAGGGTACGGAGGAAGGGTATGCCCCTCCTCCTCCTTACCCCTTCATCCTCCACTCCTCATCCTTCCCTCATTTCCTCCTCCTCCTCTTCCTTCCTCCTCCTTTCTTCCTCCTCCCGTTCTCCTTTCTTTCTCCTCCTCTCCTCTCATCCTCCTCATCCTCCCATCCTCCTCCTTTTCTCCTCCTTCTCTGTACCTTCCTCTCCTCCTGCTCCGCACGTGACGTCAATTTTCCCGCTAAATTTAGCGCGGTTACGCCGACACCGACGGCGACGCCGCTCAACCTGGAAACGGGCGCCTAAGAGCTGCCCTCTAAAAAAATTCAAACCTTTACAAATCTCTGTAACGTGAAAGTAGAGCGCAGCTCTTGAGAAAGGGGCGAGGAGGGTATGCCCCTCCTCCTCCTCCGTACCCTCTCCTTCTCCCCCTCTCCTTCCTCCTCCTCCGCTCCTCGTCCTTCTCCATTCCTTTCCTCCTGCTCCCTCGTCCTTCTCCTCTCCCTCTTCCATCCCCTCTCCCCTCCCTCCCCCTTCTCCCCCCTCCTCCGTCCCTCTTCCTCCTCCGCACGCGACGTCTATTTTCCCGCTAAATCTAGCAGAGAAACCGACTTTGTTTCTTAGGTGACGTGACACCAAGTCATGTGACGTTATTTTCTCCGCTACATATAGAGGGAAAACTGAATTGGTGTTGAGGTCACATGACGGCAATTTTCCCGCTAAATTTGGCGGGGAATTGAATGGCTGTTGAGGTCACGTCACGTCAATTTTTTCGCTAAATCTAGCGGAGGAACTGAATTTGTTCATAGGTGACGTGAAACCGACTCACGTGACGTCATTTTGTCCGCTAAATTTAGTGGGGAATTGAATTGGTGTTGAGGTCACGTGACGTCGATTTTCCCGCTAAATTTATCGCGGTTACGCCGACGCCGACGCCGCGAAGCCAGGAAACGGGCGCCTAAGAGCTGCGCTCTAAAAATACACTCCAAGATGCGGCCCGGGTTTTTGTGTAAAAAATTATGGCCCTTTGGTGCATACCGGGTAAAGGCAGTGGATTCTAGAGCACGTTTATGTTCTGTTTAGCTTCGCTGTTGTTCTATGTTCGCTGACAGCCTAAGAAACGAAGGGGGTGGCGACTCTCGCGCGTTTTAAACCTCTGCAGCCAATGGCAGCCCAAAATTAGCGGATAAAAAACCAAAAATCAAATCACAAAGTAAAAAAAAAAACGCTAGCCATAAACATTTTTTTTTAAAAGAACAATAAAGAAGCTTGAGGAGAATTGGTTATGTCCCGCGCTTCTTAGATTGCCAGTGAGTATATAGTTTGATAATGTGGATGCTTGGGCAAGTTGTAACTCATGCTTGATGGAACAGCGCGGATGAACAGTCACATTACATGCACACCCAGAAGCGCTGCGAGTCTGTTTGCTTCTGGTGTGCATGTGAGTGTGACTGTTCATCCGCGCTGTTCCATCCAAGCATGAGTATATAGTGCTGAAGCTTTATCAGACTAGCGGAACACAGAGTTCTGAAAGGTCCACGTGGAAAACTCCTTGCATTTTTTTCACTCCATTCATACTGAATGCTTGGCTCCCAAGTTATTTGCATACCATGGCACTGCCAGGCTCTTGCGGTGTGCATCGCACGGTCTGCAAAACGCTCGGTCACTGCGCGCCTCTTCGGGGGATCAGTGTATTGATCATTCTCTTCGATTTCACGCTTTCTTTTTTTTTGCGGGGGGGGGGGAGGGGGAAGAGCGCCGGTTTCTGGTTGCTTTCGCCAACATTAGCTTTGCCTTGTGGGCAGACGGCGTTAGAACAGTGCAGCCTTCCGACCTGCTTGTTCTCTTTTTTGTTTTGTGTCCTGCGTTAGGTACAGAAGAAATGTTCTTGAAACTTGAAACGTCGGACAGAGTAGAACGCGCCTTCTGTCGCCCAGCCGTTTTTTTTTCTGTAGAGTTGCTGCTTTTTACATTCATTCAGTCGTTTGGCTCGCCTTTGAAGGGCACCCTTTGGTACGCCAAAGAAGTGTGGCAGAAGTGCGATGGGAGTGACCCTATTGCTTGACACTTTCAAGAGATTTGTTCATGTCACTTTGGCGCTATATTGCCCCTGTTGTTGTTTTTTAATGGTTTTTTATACGTTTCGGCCATCCTAGACACCGGGAGAAAACGAATATGGGGTTTCAGGAGGAACCAGAAGACTCGTACGTTATTGGCATGCGCATCATTGATCTCCAGATTGTCGCGTTTTGCCCCGCGAGTATCCTTTTACGTAAACCATATTTTCGTTAAAAAAAAAACGCACTCACAGATTGCTCAAATTCGGTCCGCATATAGCTAATAAAGCGTACCAATAAAATTGAATCTACCTTGGCAGAATGGTGGGTGTCAACCGGCGTGCACGTCTCGAAGCGAAACCTCGTGATGAATTTTGCGCCTTTTTGGCGGGGGGTAAACACGTCAACCTCAATTCCGAATTCATTTTTTCACAAACACTCTTGCCGATAGCTCTAAATGTTTACCCACGCAAAGAGTACAGGTCACGGCACCCTCGGTGAAGTTTGAACGTACTCTGATTGCCTGTCTATTAGATGGATTGCGCTAAACGCAAACTGTCGCATCTTGCCCCGCGTCTGTTTTTTACTCCTTACCCTATAACAAAGAGAAATATACGAAAGGATCGAATTGCGGATTTGCCGTCTTATTTTGGTCAATAAATCGCGAACGTTTTCCGGACTGCGATGAGAGGAAGAATAAACCTCCTCGATACACGTGGCAGAGCGCGTTGGATAGACTACTAGATGAATGAACTATGGAAGAATGAAAGATGAAAAAAACTTATAGATGAAAGAACTGTGAGTGTCTGTCCCTCGTACATATTTTCAGTGCTTTATTTTTTTGTGTGTGTGAACTGTAGACAATTTCGGGCCTGGGGTGAAATGAGATCTCCTTACATTGTGTAAAAGAGACACGTGAGAAAGGCTCTTAGATGTAGCCTCGATACATCTGGCTACCTGACACGCGTCCTGGACAAATATGTCTGAGATCAAAGGAACGGTGCAACGATGATAGTACTCTTCAGATTGATCCTCCATGTGTATAACCTGCGAACACGCGTTAGTTTTTGTGTCCCCACGCAATGGGGAAGTTGCACGAAAAACGCGTCCCTCTGCCGTACTACACTTCTAGAAAAAAGTATCGTAGTACTGGCTAATTTAAAGCTAGCAACTGCTTTTCACAGCATTCACCACGCTCTTAGAAACTGCACTTAGTGACGGTCAGGTTAATAATGTCAAGCTATACTCGTTGACAACTCAAGAAGGTAGGGCGAGGGAGAGTATGGTGGGAGAGGAGGAAATAGACGCAACGCTTGCGGGGGGAGGAGGAAACCCTCTTCCCTCGCCAGCGTTGAGTCCGCTTCCTCCTCTGCCACCTTCTTTCCTCGCCCTACCTTCTTAAGCTGCAACATACTACAGCATACTAGCTTAAGAAGATATAGTCCGTTGCAACTCAAGAAGGTGGGGTGAGGGAAAGGAAGGACGGGAGGAGGAAGCAAGCGGGAACGCTCGGAGAGAGGAGGAGGTTCCCCCTCTACTACTCCAGCGTTCCGTCTGCTTCCTCCTCCCCGGCCTGCTTTTCCCTCGCCCTACCTTCTTGAGTTGCAACGTACTATAGTAATGGTCACTAACCTCGTCAATAGACCGACCTCACAGGCAGTTTCATATATGCCACCGCTGTCGCAATGCATCGCGGGAACTGTAGTCTTTCTGCACGCTGACAACTCCGCTGTGGGTCTGCTCGAGCAGAGCACGAAGCGACAAGAGCTGTCTCGTGAACTGGCCACCTGCCTCCTGTGAACTACAGTCATGGCGGCGTCACGCATGCGTGGAATGATTAGTGAGATTGGTTGCTAGGACCTTATACCGTTCACCGTCTTCTTTCTCTGCTTTTATGTCGCGTTCTCTCGCGCTCTTCTCTGGGGAGGCCTGGAGCGCGCTCTGTTTGACGGAGCAGAACACCGCTAAATGTCTGAACATGGGATGTTCTAGCCACGTCCACAGTGACGCGGACACATTCAGGGGAGAGGTTCGGCTGGCACTGGTGTTCACCGAATGTGGACACGAGCGTCGAGTCAGCGTTCGACTGGCAGTCGCCCTGTCGACTTTCATTGCTGGCACCTAACGGGATATGGTTAGCTGCCATCCATAAAACACATTCCGTGTTAAACATTAGCGACAGACGAGCAACATCCACCCCCCCTCTCCCCCGCGACTCGCAGCCAGAAAAAACAGACACCTGATCTGAGGCCCATTATAGGCCGCCAATCTTCATCACAGCCTTGCACTGGGGCTGGCAAAACATTAGGAACCTGCCGAGTTCCAGACATGGTGAGTGTAATGCAAGTAATGCAAAGGTGCAAGCGAGCTGGACAAGAATGTCGATAATAATCCCTGGAGGAGGGGAAGAAGAGAGGCACACGGCAAACACAAAACTCCAAACACAGCTCGGTGACTGGACCGCGACCGAAAAATCCACCTGGTCCTGGTGTCAAACCACGCAGGGAACTCTCCATTTCCAATGGAGCGCTCTACCAACTGGATTTTCGGTTATTTTTTTTTCAGGGCAGCAATGGGACACGAGCCGTTACCCGAACGCTAGGACAGACATTAGGGAGTTTTAGCGAGTCGTTTTAACACGAACGATGAATCCTCGTACGCATCGCCGACGCCACTGCGCATGCGCACGAGAGTCGTTGGAGGCTTGGGGATGCGCTTGTCGTTCGTTTCTTCCACTCCGGCCGCCATTGAGGGGTCACCGCAACGCAGGCTAACACCGTGGACGACTCGAGGAAAATGCAAGATAGCGGTCGACTCCGCCAGTCTAGCCGAGCGTTAGGCTTAACACAGCGGGAGGAGATTTACCCTTCCGCTACCTTTTGCTTCGTCTAAAAATTCAAACCAAATCATTTCGAAGACTACTCACAATGGCAGGCGATCGTGAAGGCAGTAGCATATGCGTGTGATTAAATTTTCATATCCCGCGGGCTAACGAGCCTGCCGTGGCGACCACGAGCAGACGAGAGGATTTGGTTCATACGCAGACATGTACGTAACGCGTTACAATTGTAACGAGTTACTTCTACCTAGTTACTATTTTCGGTAACGAGGAACGTATTTAGTTACTTTTCTAGAAAAGGAACGAGTAACGTATTTAAGTTACTTGTAAGACCAAGTAACGAGTAACGGTATCTCGTTACTTTTGACGAGTAACCTGTACAACACCGCTTAAACGGCCACGTTTTTCTTCTAACCTGACTATGCATCTATTGCGACAACAACAGATAGGCAGACCGAAAAAATAGCAACTAAACAGTATGACAGTACAGCAACGTATATCGCTGGACGCGTTAGTCGAACAGTTTTGTCTGACGTGTCCAGCGATAAACGTTGCTGTACTGAACTCTCCTTCAGCTGGGAATATCCTTCACCCAGCGAACACATTAAGGTTCCTTGGTTGAACCTTCTAGAACCGGGTACGGACCGAATGTAAACCGGAGGTTGCAAACACGGGAAGCGCACAACCCATTACCCGCTGTCCTCAGTGAAGGCGCAGTTCCCACAGATTCACCAGGTCTTCCGAAAGCACAACACTGCCGCTCCTTCAGGCGCGTCGGTAGAATCTGACTCTTTAGCGTCGCCGGAGAAGTATTATCAAGAAGCTGTGAAACATAACTGATGAATAACTTCGAGAGGCAGCTACTGCTTAAGTGCAACGACTATTAAAAAGAAAACAATAAAACATGAAACAAAAACAGTCGTGTATTTGGTCGTCCAAGTAACGTGAAAAGTAACTCTTTACTTTTGAGGTAACTCACGTGTTCCTTTTACGAATCGGTAACGACTGACGTATTTAGTTACTTTTTGAGCGAGTAACGAGTAATGGTATTTAGTTACTTTTTTGGGGTAACGTGTACATGTGTGGTTCTACGGCACACGACGTGAACGATCGTTCAAGTTTAATATAGGATAGAGACACCTCACCTACCTTTGTGGTTGTTGGAACACATTTTACTCTATCCAGCTTTAGAGCTCTTGAAATTTCGACCGGTAAATGTTGACCTCGGCCGTCCTATTTACAACAGTGGGGCGCCGTGAAACACGAGCCATAGATTTGCACGCTGCGGAACGTTTCAGATGTTTAATACGAGATGGCGAAGCCGGTGAAACGCAACCATCATTATCGTTTAAACGGTTGCGCGAGTTTCACGATCCGCTAAAACGCGTTCAATTTGAGATAGTTTCACAAAACGGACCGCTGCACCATTGATGATTTCAGAACTGTGCTTTTAAAAGCGACTTGCTGAAACTCCCTATTTATTGTAACGAGTCGACATCGAGTGCTCACGGAGTGCTCTTGTCCAACATATAGACGCTTTCAGGCAGCTGGGCATGGGCGCCGCCATAACCAACCTTCAGTTTTTGTTTCCTCTTGGTCCGTTTACTTAACTTCATCATTACCTCAGCAGGGCAGGCTATTGGCATTTTAGATTCCCACCGTGTTCTTCTCCGCAGCATTGGCCTTTGGGGAGGCTCGCCAAAGCTCGTTTTAGTGGCTTGGTATCCCGGTCAGCAATTGCGGGTGTAGCCTGGACCGTGTACAACACGTCTATAAGCCACGTTAAAATATAATCCCCGCGGCGATTATATTCCCGTGACAACGTCAACAATTATATACCAGCGACTACGCCTGTCGCCTTGGAAATGAGAGACTGAAAGGAAACATCCGCTTCTATCCCTAAAATTGCACCATATCAAAGGTGCTTCTTGGTCAGTGGAGTTATTGACATTTTTGACATTGATATTTGATAGTGACTTTAATATTTACATTTTGGACCCGAAAAATTTTTTAAGAACGCATTAAAGTTTTTTTTTTTACTGATATGTAGACCTTTGTTTTGTGCTTTGGATGTGATCTTTTTTCAGAGCACCACCAAGAGGCACCAGTTTCTGCGGCACTCAACATGAAGCAAATGAACAAATAAATACTCGATACGCGATTATACTCGTAAATCTTCAGTACTGGCGACCTAACGCTAAAGGACCCTTTTAAAGAAACAAGGTTAGGGATCTACTACGGGAATGCGCTGTTTTATGTTCTACCGAGAGAAAAACAACTTCAGTTCGCCGTGAAATACGAACAACGCTGGGTCGGCGACTTTAAATCGACACTTTTTGGCGATGGTATTGTCAGCTCGCGGATGCCAAGGGGACCACTATAGGAATCAATATTTCACTAAAAAAATGAAAGCCGTTTCCAAATCTCTGTAATGCGAAACTAGAACGCAGCTCTTGAGGAGGAGGAGGGAAGAGTATGCCCCTTCTCCTTCTCCATACCCTCCCTCCTCCTTCCCTCCTCCTCCTCCTCGTTTCCTCCTCCTCTTTCCTGCTGCTGAATTTGTTAATGGGTGACGTCACTGATGTGACACGAAGTCGTGACGTCATTTTCTCCGCAAAATTTAGAGGGGAACGTCCCATAATGCAACGTGTGCGGTTATGCCGACGCCGCTCAACCCGGAAACGGCCGCCCATGAGCTGTGCTCTAAAATATAGTGGGTTATATGGGATCTCGAAAAGAAGGGGGGAAATAAGAGACGTTTACAAATCTCTCTAACGCGAAATTAGAGCACAGCTCTTGAGGGAGGAGAAGGAGAAGGAATGGCTCTCTCCTCCTCTGTACCCTCTTGTTCTTCCTCCTCCTGGAATTCAGTTTTTCTGCCAAATGTAGCGGGGTAAATGACGTCACATGACTTGGTGTCACGTCACCTATGAAGAAATTCAGTTTCCTGCTAGATTTAGCGGGACAATTGATGTCACGTGATCGTTGAGGTCACGTGACGTCAATTTTCCCGCTAAATTTAGCGCGATTACGCCAACGCCGACGCCGTGAAACATGGAAACGGGCGCCTTAGAGCTGCGCTCTAAAAGCCAATGTGGACAGTACAAAGGTTAAGTATGAATTTTTGTGGCAGGAAATAAACTGATTTGATTTAATGTGACTGATTTGATTTAACAAATATATTTCGCAATGCCCAGCGGTCACAGGGCAATAATGCGAGCGTTTCCACTTTCTCGTCAGGGTTGTTATCATATTGCCGCGCACAGGACCGAGCAAGCAACGCTCATTCAGGGACTTCTAGAATATTCGTGTATATTCTAACTCGTGTCGTAACTTTTATCATTTCGTCCTACTTTCTTGTTCTCGAAAGTGCCTGTTCATTCTCACCCCGAAAGCTCGACGCTCGAACCTTCTGGCCGAATTTTCGACATGCCGACTCACACTCGATGAGGAGTTGCGAGGGATCATGTCGAGTCAGTCTCGCTCTCGCGTGCTGTTACGCTGCCAAATCGCCGCCCGGTTTTCTGCTGTCTCGACGCTCGTTCTTTCGTTCACTTGGCACAAGTTCGCCCCCCACTACACTTTCAGTTTGAAACGGGATTTTCGCCGCTTCTGCTCTTGTCATTTGTAACCATATCCAGTTGATGGAAGGGAGGCGCCATGAAGGTTCAGTCTGAGAACATGGGAGCCGGCATCGTCTCTATTTGTCTTGGACTTCCGAATCACTCTCCATCATCAGAAGTTCTCAATCCTCAACACGGCTTCAATCTCCCGGTGTTGAGGCAAATACCTCCTGCGTACATAAGGCCCTCAGCGTTTTTTTTAGCGCATTAAACGATTCCCTTTTTGATTAGGTTTCTAAACTTTCCAAATTTTCTGAAAAACTTAACTACGGCCAACTAATTTTATTTTTCTTTATGTCGCCGTTGCGGGTATAGGACGGAGTCCAGTGAACAGATTTTCATGCATCTCCAAAAGATTGATATCTCAAATTAAGACACTGTACTTTGAGAACGGAGCTCTGTCGCTAAGCGGTGTATTCTATTGTTGAAATCTCCAGGGAAGAATAAACCTCAAAAATGAAGAGATCAAAATGAACAGTGTGTTTTCCATTCTGGTCGATATTGACATTAACAAAGTGTGTAGTTGAACGATTGGGTGAATGATAAGAATATATAAACCAACGGAAAAGAAAAGCGACAAGTGAAAGACAAACCGTGTTTGTGTTTATGCGACAACGTTATTTTTTGTTCGTTTTTTTGTGCGTTGAAAATCGATGATTAAGTCGATATTTACGCCGTTTTATTTATTTGATATAAGGAGGAACATATTTCGTGTCAACTAGAAAAACAGTTGTTATGGGAACCTTGGAAGGACAAACTATTATAATATTTTTGCTCTCGTCTTCCTTCAACGTGAAATGCGTTTTTAACGAAGGTAACGCGTTGAAAACGTAATACGGAAAGGCGAGTCGCGAAAGTGTTACTTCCGCAAGAAACGCACCGTTCAGAGGTGCTAGCTCGCTACGCGAGCAAGCACTTAGGAGGTCCCATTTGTTTTCACGCACAAAGCTCGCGTGTTTCGGGGGTCCTTAAGCTTCATTAACCCGCGCTTGTCATCATTAGGCGCAACGGCCTCCCCGCTTTAAGAGGGCCGCGCGCGTTGAGTGGTAGCGACGTGTACTGGAACTCCGCACCAAGGAACGGCGCTCCAGGAACACGTTCTTGTGTAGGCGTGCCTGCGCGCGCACGTGCATGTGTGCGTGCGTGCACATGATGGAGTGTGCGTGCGTACGTGCGTGTATAAGTACGTGCGTGTGTTAGTCTCTCTCTCCTTCTGTTTTGTGTGTGTGTGTGCATATGCGCTTGTGTATGCGTTAGTCTTGGACTCTCTCTTTCTCTCTCTCTCTCACACTCTTTCTCGTGTGTGTGTATGTCACCCTCGTGTGTGTGTGTGTGTGTGTGTGTGTGTGTGTGTGTGTGTGTGTGTGTGTGTGTGTGTTCTACAAAGGAGCATTCCTGCTTTATCGCAGATTGGTCGAACGAGGAACAGGAACTCGTCACGTTTTGTGCGGACGCCGAATAAACGGGCATATTTTTTATGGCTTTTCACCTTAGTGTTTGGACCATATGGTCACCGACAACTTAAGAGCCGCGGGGCGTGGCGAGTCGCGAGTGTCTCACCATCGCGCTGCCACCAACAAGATTGGGGTGTCAGCCGATAACCCCACCAAGGAACGTGTCACCAAAAACAGGAAGCGTGATCGTAATAGGCCAAACACTGCGTTTTTGAAGTTGTCGATAACTGTAGTGACTGACAGTTTAAGGAGCGCAGGGTGGGACGAGCCGCGACCATGTTAATATTGTTTCGCAGCAAAGAAGATCGCTCTATGAGCCGATAAAATGTTTAGATGGCAATTGAAGACGCAAGGAGCGTCCACGTGACAAGTCACACCCGAGTTTCTAAAGCTCTCAGACTATAATTTCCACCTCTTACAGAAGATCTACAGTATATATAGCTCAAAACACGCTTCACATCTCGGTCGCCAAGGTTTTGCTGGAGTTTGTTGCAGTCACGAGTAAGTATAACCGCCTCTACTGTAGAATATTTACGTGCTTTGGCAGAAAGTTGCGGTAATGACCGCGTGACTAAAGCGCAACGCTCTGTCGATTCAATCGTTTCTTCTTCTTTTTTGTACCTCAGAAAAAACGCATCGAACTTTGAAGGGTCCGACCTTCGAAAGTTCGATGCGTTTTTTTCTTAGGTGAAGTTTCCCAAGCCAGTGGCGAAAATCCTCGACGGAGCTACTGACGATGGAATCACGATCAATATTTCCGGATCTTTATAAGTGCGAGTATTTCGGGCGCTCTAGTGCGAAGAGGAGATCAGTTTTCGTGGACAAAGGCGTAGCATTTCACTTTCACGGTTGAACGCCCGTCTGAACGGACAAAAAGAATATATACATATATAGTATATATGTTATGGTAGAGACTTCAGCTATATAGAGCCTCGTGTAAAGTAAATACTTTAATTTTTTTTAAAGGCGTTTTACGTTGGAAGTGTTGGAGACTTGAGATTAGGAGAGGAAATCGGAGCGAATGGTAGGGCAAAGCACTCTGCCAGTGCACTGTCTGAGATATATTCCCGTTGCGAAATCCCATTATCGGTCCGCAAAAGCTGGCGAATGTTATTGCGCTTTCGGAGAACGTCCTTCGGAACCGCAAGAAAATATTCTCGTCAGCGAGGAACTTAACGAACGCAAACTATCTGTAAAGAAAAGGGGAAAAAAAAGAACTTTAATCTGGCCTCGAAAGAGTCATTGGAGTCGAGGTTCGTTCGAATCGGTGACGCGCCGAAATTGTGGCACATAGCTATCATTATAAGTCGTTTAACGCCAGAGTTGGTCTATAGACCATGCAAGGGCCCTAAACTCGTCAACACACAACGTTGGAGCAGAAATTTCGTGAGTCGCGCCGATTGGACGTCAGCGAAAAAAGAAAGCTCGGGGTCTTCGTCGTGATAGGCCAATCGGTGCGCTCCGTCAACGTCGGCCCCAACTTTGTGCTTGACGAGTTTAGAGGCCCTACGCGGTGTTTACAAACAAGCCCGCTTTGCCCACACCAGGCGTGGGCACTGAGCTTGCGCAGAAACCAAGTTCGGGAGAAGTAGAAGCGTCTGCGCATGCGCAAGTACCACAGCTGCGTTACCGCAGCTGCGTGACGTCTGTGAGTTGAGTTGGTCAATATACTTGGTTTAAGTTGGACCGCAGTCAAAGCCAGGATCCGATAAGGTAATGAAGCAGCGCCAAAAGTACCCCCGTCATGGCGCTCGCTGTCTTTGTGGATTTGCTATCCCCGGCAAAACCAAACAAGCACAAAAATAAAAGTGCACAATCGAAGCTCATTTGTTGCCGGTGATTAGATTAGTCAGTGATAACAATACCACGAACGCAATGGGCACCGTGCCGATGCAGTTTTGGGGCTGATTGATTGGCTTCATTGGTGGTAGCGTTGGCTGCTGTCCAAACTTAAGAGTGAAATCGGGTTACAGCGCAAGGATGACCGGTCTGGTTCGAGCGACGAAGGTTCACGGCAAGACGGAAGTTAAAGGGACCATGAAATGACCTTTTCTACTTTTGCCAAATAACTTTTACATTAAACTGTCAATGTTACTGAATGCTGAACGATCCGTTTTTGTTTCGGTTTATTAACGAACAGAAAAAAAGTATTGAAATATCGACTTTCTTTCTTCCACTCACCGCAAAACAAGCTGTACCGTACTTTTGACGGTCGTGACGTGCGCTGTCACCGGAACCGGAAATTTTCTCGGCATTTGGAGAATGGGAGCGTTAGCGGCGGTGGAGGTTGGCTGTAGAATGCCGGTAGGTTTTACTGCGCTGATGGCTCTGTTGCCAAATGCATATTTTCTGAATCGGCGCTTCTCATCGCCGCGATAGCCATGGAGACATCGCAGCTGAGTGAAGTTCAATTAGATATGTTGCGCTAAAGCGACAGCATGAAACTAGTCCCATACGCCGGGATGCCTGTTGGGAAGTGCGGCGAGTGTTCCGACGAAGACTCCAGTTCTTCATCGGAATCGGCGGAGGGCTTCTGGAACCTGCCCGCATTCGCGGAGGACACTGTGAATGTGGCTGTAATCACGCTCGGTGTCAAAATGTTCCGAGCATGCACAGAATGACCTTAGAGCACGGGTCCCTCAGACCGATGAGCTTGCACAAATTGCTTCGACGTGGTTCATCGAGTGGGAAGCGGTGAAACTGCGACTGTTTCTTTTTAACCACCGGACTGCAGAAACTGTAATTCGGGCACTTCGGTACACTGCAGCATTTCGCAATAGCGACCGAGCGCTCGATCACAAACAATGTAAACAGTACTTCAGTAGCCAGAAAACGAAAGTCTGCTATGCGAAGAAAGCGCGACCAAAGCTAACCCGTTCAACAGACGACGCTCGTGGGTTGACTGCGCAGGGGCAGTCGGGTCTTTCTCTTGCTTCGTTTACCAAACGATAGATGGCGATCGGCTCTGAGCATTATCACATTCAACAATTTTTGTCACATCTCTATTTTTTTATTATTTAGAACATACTGCAGCCCAAGACTGGCCCAAGCACGAGTGGAAAGAACAACAAGTAAAATACAAATAAGCACTTTCTGACACCAAAAATAAAACAGATCGATATACATAATCGGGGCATATACCAATGCATGCAATTCAAGAGAGGGACTTGCAAAACACTTACATGCAAGATATTTATACAGAAAACGTAAGCACATCTAAGAAAAATAACTATCAATGGCATCACAAAATTGGTAGCCTCAAAAACGCTAGAAGGAAGATAGTTCCATTCCGAGATGGTGCGGGGGAAAGAACGAAAGTTTGAAACGATTAGTGCACGTAAAGATTGGTGTTAATGAATATTGATTATGGTGCCTCGTAGGTCGTGTCATTAACGGGATGAGCTAATTTTGTGTGCCAAGCCGTACATTGTTTCGTACGATACGAAAAAAAAATTTAGCCTGGAGAGCTTCCTACGCAGCTCAAGCGTAGCTATGCCATTCGTTTTCATAAGGTGTGACTGAGAGTCTAATTTTTTTAAATTTCCATAGATGACTCTAACCGCGCGCTTTAGAACCATTTCCAGCTTCGAAGTGTTCTTTTTGTGAAGGGATCCCAGACAAGGCTGGCGTATTCAAGTTTCGATCGCACAAAAATGTTATAAGCTAATAGTCTGACACTAGATGGTGTTTTCATTAGTTTGCGCCTTAGGAAACCAAGTTTACGGAATGCGGATGAGCAGCTGTTATCGATGTGTGTATCCCATGAGGAAGTTTTAGAAATCGTCAGTCCAAGATATTTATACTCTGACACTTTGCGCACAGGGGAGCTACAGACATCATAAATAAAATCAAGTAGAAATGTTTTGTTGGTAACCCGTAATAAAACAGTTTTTTCTGGATTTAATTTCATTTGCCATTCGGCACACCAATCTGCAATTTTCGAAAGTGGAGAGTTTAATGGATACTGGTCGGATGAGCTTGTTATATATTTGAACAGGAACACAATCACCCGCAAATAGTCTAATGCTTACACTTTCATGGACGACTGAAACAATATCATTAGTGTACATTAGAAATAATAAGGGCCCAAAACGCTGCTCTGAGGTACACCCGAAGATACACGCAACCCGTTTTAAAATTCCCCACTAATATCAACGAACTGTTCACGCCCTTGTAGGTACGATTTAATCCATTTAACAACAGGAATCGGAAGACGAACATTTTCTAATTTAAATACTTATTTTCCATGAGGAACCCTGTCAAAAGCTTTACTGAAATCCAAGAATATTACGTCTACCTGACCAGATTTATCCATTATAGTGGCGAAGTCGAGGACCGTTGATAAAAGCTGAGTTGTGGTGGAAAACTCCTTTCTGAAACCATGTTGGAAAAGAGACAAAATGTTTTCCTCTAAAAAGGAAGAAATAAAGTTTGAAATAATATGCTCCATGAGTTTGCAACATGTACATACATGTGATAGAAATGGGACGAAAATTCGTTAGCGATAATGGGTCTCCTATCTTGAATACAGGGACGACACGTGCTAAGAGCAAGTCATTCGGAAGCACACTGGTGATAAACGAAGTTTGAAATATTATAGTCAAAAAAAACGTGCAAGTGACTCTGCGTACCGTCGAAGAAATATATTTGGAATCTTATCGGGGCCTACCATACATGCTGCAATATGTAGATCTGAATATTCTTTGACAAAACTTTAAGGAAACATTCTCCAATACTTTTTATTTATCATCGCTGTGCTGGTGAGGTAGGCTCTTACCCTATAGGCGACGTGAACTTTGCTGACATGCCGCGGTTCCGCGGATGCATGGCAGTAAGAAGGCAGATAGCTTTCGAAGGAGAGAAGGTGTAAAAGAGTTCGGTTTCCTTTTAAAAGTTCTATAGCAGCAGAAAATTTTTTTTTGCTTTCTATTTTTGTGTTTTGGGGTTTCTTTTCAGACCTTTGACGACGTGCGTTGGATGAAGTTCGATTTCAAAATCCTTTCATGGTCTTTTTAATCGAGGGAGTGAAGAAGATGGGCACGACTACAGCGTGACACCTTTTCATCTCAGCCAGTGTCTTTTCCCCAATCCAAATATTTCAGTACGAGAAATTATTCGTGAATTAATTCCACGACGCCGTATATAAGCACTAAACAAAACGGCGCGTGCAAACAGAACTCCACTTTTTTTGTTATGGGATTTAGGAGACAGACGTCGATAAATAAACCGCCGTAATTCACTCAGCTGAATTCAAATGGGCATCGAGAACCTGGATTAAATGCTTGTACATCAGGCTTATGATGTCATCAATATTGTAATTAAATAGTACCGAATTGATAATATATATATTTTTTGCAGCGCAGCTTTTTTGGAGTGTTTGCGATCGAAAACGTTCAGTAACCAAACGAAGTACATGATGCATTAGCCAAATAACTCGGTCATTAATTTTTGCATGACGAAGCATGTTGGCATGACGAAGCGTGGCATGACGAAGCATGATGGCAAGAACATACCTGACGAAGCATGATGGCTTAACGACTGAATGACGCTGACAACTTAACAAGCGCAGGATGTGACAGGCCTGATACCATGACTTCACGTGACACGCTCCGTGACGTCACATCTATTTACCCGCTCTATTGAGTGGGAACATTAACCCGTCTGTGTCAGGTCGGTGTCACGTTACCCGAGGTCAGGCGACCTGGTCACGCCTCACCCGATTGTGTGCATCTATGTCCCCACACTTCCCGATGCAGCAATGACAGCACGCGACACCAGACGACGATGCGGACGACGTCGCGCGCTGGACGTGACGTAACATCACGGCGTCAGGTCATCGTGCGACGACGACTACCCGACGTCCCGTGACGGCGACTTCTTCCCGCTACATCTGAGCGGGAAAAGTGCCGGTCGGACAGAGGGACCAGATTTCTGCAATGGGGGGATTCAGTGGAAGAGCATTTCCACGAGTTAATAAATTCGGTCGCGGCAATGCCAACCTTCAAGATAAGGCCCGCCCTTTTCCTTCCCAAACGTCATCTATAGTGGAACCAGGCAGCGGCGTCTGAACAGCGTCAGTATGGCCGCCGACGCGTCGCTGCCGTTTTGCGCGGCCTCGTCGAACTTCGGCGTGTTTGTTGCTAGGGGGTGGGTCGGGCAGCCTCCGACGATGACGTCGCTCTCAGGGCCTTCTCTTCGGGGCGGTATTTGGTCGCCGATGATATGAGCGCCATTTCCGGATAAGAATGCGCCCTCCATTCCTCGAGCCCGGCGCTTCTTCGCGGATTAACGTCGAAGTCGATCAATGCGGCTCTGGCCAACAGAGATTGGCATTGAACAGCTCGGGACGCGGCTGGCCCAATTTCTACAGGCAACATGCAGTCATTCTCGTATTCGATATGCAGTCGGCGAGGGCATATTTGCATTTAGAAGCGAGAGTGAAAGGGCAGATCGCACTCACGACACTTCTCGGGCTCTGGGGTTTTGTTTGTTTAATTTTTTTCTCGATTTTTTCTTTTTTGTTGCAGTCACTTAAATGTTTTAAATATGCAGTAAATATCAACAAAAAAAAGCGCGCATGTACATCTCTTTGACACTCAGTTCAATTTAGAGCGATTGGAATGATTCGGATGGTTTTGAATATTGAACAGAGGCGTATTCGCCTCAACGTCCACGTATAAATCTCCTATGCATGCGCTGTGCCACCCGAGCTCGTAGTTTGTTTGTAGCAGTCTCCCGACAGCTGGAACGCCGATGACATTTTCGCAAAATGCAACACGACAGAAGAGCTAAGAAGGCTTCGCGTGATGCGCGCAATGAATTATGGGAACTCCCTGTACGCTTCTCCTTGCTCCGCAGCGTCTTCCACGTGACAGGACAGATGCGAGAGCAGAGAGAGAGAGAGAGATATACAGGATAGCGCATTTCATCGCCGTCCTGTGCTGCAGTCGATTCTACACAGAATGTTCCCGCACTCTGACAACATTCGGCAGAGACAAGCACTATCTTTGAGATATGCAGTTCTGCTTGAAAGACACTAAAGAAGAAAGAAAGAAACAAGAAAGAACTGAGTCGTAAATGCGTACTTCATCGCTCCTCAATGCCCATTGAGTGCACACTCCAATGGGCGTGCGTTTTGCAAAGAGTTTATTGCGACATCATTGTCTCAACGCATGTCTTTCACGTGATCTCTCATCAGCGGCCAAAGTGGTATTTTAGAGCTCGCATGATCGGCAGCATTCCTTACGTATCACCGCATTCGTAATATTCTTGGCAAAGACAAAAAAAAAAACGACCTTTAGCATGTTGCGATGACGTCACGTACCAGCCGTGTATTCTGAAGCCTTTTAAAATCAGTCTACCCACCATGTGTAGAGCCAAACCCAACATCCTAACAGCCGCACTACATTGATTTTCCACGCCAGGGAAACCGAACTCCTTCGGAAGCATAGAGCAGAAAGCGGGGAATCGATCCCAACAGGTTAGAGTCCTTGTACGTCGCCTTCTATTCACGAAGACTGGGGTTGCTCCAGGTTAAGCTGATCTTGTTCTCTTTCATGTTCGCCTTCTCACCGGCATTATGCTGCCTTCCCACTGACGTTCGAATCGTATAAATGAGAAGCGGATCCGCTGGTTTTCGTGGCATCGAATGCGCGTGAAACTTACTCAGCCACAAGTATGGATGAGGCATTAGGTGTGGAAATGTCGGGGCTTTGAGACCGCCACTTTGGAAAGGTTCTATTCAGGCCCTAATGCACCCTGACGTCAAGACGGCGTCGCCGCTCTCTTAACCAACGGTACATTGCGAATTCGAGAAAGGTGCAAAAATAAGTCCATTTGCCACTATGGCACACACTGCCTCTTAAGGGGAGTAACAGATCGGAAGACTGACTGACGTTTGAGTGTGCACTCTAATGGGCATCGAGTCTATGAAATGCACATTTAGATCTTTTTTTCTTAGTGTTTTTAAATCAGAACTGCATATCAAGAGTAGTGATTGTTTTGGCGAATGTTGTCAGATGAGATTCAACTTCTACACGAAGGAAATTGAGGGAAGTAATTTAGTCTTCTTCATCTTCATTATGTATTTATTGGTAAAATCGTTTTTTGTCCTACACCGAGCAAATAGAATATTGTCTCATGCAATACATCATTCAGATGTTCCTGAGAGCTACTAAACTTGAACTTGAACTTGAGACTGTTTAGAGAATCGCAGGTGTACCAGATAATCATTGCGGTCCGGCCCAACGGTCCTGTTGTTCGCGATAGTAGCTCTCCAGGGGCCCCGATCTACACGACGGGACATAAATTAGCGTGAGGAAGGAAAGATAAGTTAAAAAAAATATTATACCTCTATTGGCGCCGCCTGGGAAGCAGAGGTCGGCATTTTAGGTCGCCCTCACTCACCCTCACCCTCACAGCCACACTCACGTCAGCCCCTCACTCACCCTCACCCTCACAGCTACACTCACCCTCATCCCCTCACTCACCCTCACACTCACACTCACACTCACCTTCAGCCCTTCACTCACCCTCACTCACCCTCACGCCCCTCACGCACTCACCGCCCTCACGGCCCTCACACCCCTCACGCCCTCACGCCCTCACGCCCCTCACGCCCCTCACGCACTCATGGCCCTCACGCCCCTCACGCACTCACCACCCTCACGGCCCTCACACCCCTCACGCCCTCACAGCCCCTCACGCCCCTCACGCACTCATGGCCCTCTCGCCCCTCACGCACTCACCGCCCTCACGGCCCTCACGCACTCACAGCCCTCACGGCCCTCACGGCCCTCACTCACCCTCACACTCATGAATTTTCCTGGTTCAGAAACTCACTCACCCTCACCTCACCTGTGAGGATGAGGGTGAGTGAGGGTGAGTGAGTGCCCTCATGAGTGAGGTTTGCCAAGGTATGATAGGAAGCAGGCCCTGCCGTCTTCGTTGGCGGCGGCTCCAGCGCTCCTTGGGGTCTTTGGAAGGGTGTCAGCCACGTCGGGTCCCCGTGCCGGGAGCGGTGTTGTGAAGCCTCGCTCGCCAGCTCGTGGGTCCGCTCGTTGCCGGGGTGCGCATCGTGTCCCAGGATCCATCGTATCGTTACGGCGGTCCCGTCGTGTCTTTGTAGAGCCGTGCAAGTATTCTTGATGGCGTGCGCGGCGCGGTTTCGTTGGTGGACTGATAAGGCGCTTAAGGGCCTCGGTGTAAAGACCCTCGATTTGCTTTTTGTTACCAGTGAATATTATATAGGGACTTCACCTCAGTGCAGTCTGTGAAGAGGTGGATTTGTATATTTTTTAGCAGATATTTCTGCAGCTCTGATAGCGATACGCGCTACATCGACAACCGACAACTGTGTTTGCGCCCGCATCCTATCGTTATCGGAGTGCGAACACAATCTACTGAAACTCTCTACTGTCAAGAGAATACATTATAAAACTATCAATAGTATGCCATCGTTGGTTGACTGTCGGTACATATGTATAAACTATCAATACATCCGGAGCCGAGTGCCGTAAAAACTATCGATGACACTATCGATGGTCGACTACCGCAAAAATATCGATTGCGTGCTATCGGCACTCAATTATTGAAAACTATTGATACTGTACCATTGATAATAGATTTGAGTAACATTGGTAATAGTAACTGAAAATGCCAAATATTTCCTGGGTTGCGTTTGGCAACCCAGGAAATATTCCAAAGCTCATAAGAATTCACGACGGGAGCCTTCAGCAGGCTTATCAAGGAACAATAAAAAAAACTATAGAAAAACGATACAAATACGGTTGTAAAAATAATGACAGTAAATCACCGAGAAACTATCAACAGTGCACTTCTGGAAAGCTATCGAGAGCACTTCCGAAAAATTATCAACACTATACTTCTGAAGAACTATCGATAGTACTTTCGGAAAACTATATAAAGAGCATACTTCTGAAGTAGTATCTAAGTTACATTATCAAAAATACTTTTGAAAGTGCTATCAATAGTCGACTATCGCAAAACTATAAATAGTACTATCGGTAGTTGACTACCGGAAAACTATCGATAGTACTATTCATAGCGACTATCAACGGTCGACCATAGTAAAACTGTTGATAGTCGACTATCGTAAAACTATCGCTAGTATCGATAGTCAATTTATCGATAATTTTGCGTAACTGATGGTAGGTCCTCACTCAAACTCAAAAATAGTTTGTGCTGTCACCGCAGTTGGTGCGTTGACGCTGGTGTTGTGCGCGGAGGCGCGAGTCGCCACCGTCGGCGTGCATGTGCGCTTGAAAAAGAGCCGGCGCCGTCCTCCGCCGCTCCGCCGCTCGGTCACCAGACACCTAGGCGCTGCGGCCCTCGGGAGGGGATGCTTTGTCTTTTGGTTTGTTTCCCTTCGACTCATTTTGCACCTTGGCCAAGTGGCCGAGAAAGACGAGCCTTTTATAAGCTTTTTTTTTCTTTTTTAGTTCGGTTTGCTTTTATATTTATTATACCTAGCTTTATTTACTCAACACTGTCCGGCATGAAAACGCAGCTTTGATTTTTTAAGCATCGAAATTCAGTTTTTGTTATATCTTTGTGCATATATGTTTCTGCTGTTGCTGTTTTTTTTTCTGCTGTGCTTACTACAACAAGGGTTACACATTTTACAATTATAATTTCATCCAGTTGAAAAAAAATATGACGGTAAATATTAAACGTATTTTACTTTTTCGAGAACCTCCGAGCTGAAGTCATGACAGCCCGTCAGGTCCTTCATCTCTTTGGGGGATCCCCAAGAAAGAAAACACTTCCGATCCCCAACAAACTTGTTGGGATCGGAGCGCGGTGTCTGTGTCTTCTTCTGTGTCCGTCGTCTTTTTGCGCTTTTTAATCATTATGAATCGCTAACTTGCCCAACTTTCTACCCTCGTTAAGGGGGACACTACCTGGGCATGTCTACTTTTGAACTGCTCACTCAATCGGCGTGAAATTTGCAGGTGGTGTTTGTAGCCATATAGAAGGAGGGCATGCAAAGTTTCAGCCCTGTGAACCAATTTTATGAGGTACTATACCCCCAAAACGTAGCTTTGTATGGAATCTGCTCAATGAATCTATCGTTGAGAAACGGTGTTGATCACCACATATTTTTCTGGTGGAATGCATACTGGAATACTTGTTGCCGGTTACTATGAAAAGAAATTTCAGAAAATATGCATTTTTCAAATAAAAAGAAATTTATGAAAGTTTTTTTTGTTTTTTTTACATTTGCCAAGTTTTGCAAATTACAATTTTTCATAATAAAGGAACATGAAATTGTAAAATCTAAGTTCATAGTAACCGGCTCGATAAAGTTTCGGCATATAATCCACAAACATTAAGTCTCTTGGTAGTTTCATACTGAAACGATAGTTTTATTAGGTGGGATTTGCTGCCAAAAGCGAAGCTCAGATAAATGCACTTGAAGTTTCAAGATGAGGTTTTAAAATCTTTTTTTTGCGTCTTAAATGTTTGGAGCACATGCAACTGAACGAAGTAC
>JAZHYW010068576.1:0-25514 GCA_037355805.1 Ixodes ricinus
TTCGGTGTCTTTTAGTTCACGACCATTTGAAGGAATAGCTTCCTTGGTTTTGAAAAAACTTGGCTTGAGAATTATTGGGCAGCAATGCCCGTCTGCGGCACTGCTGACGGGCACAGCTGCACAATAATCTAAAAACAAATATAGAAAGATGGGACCGTCTAGGGCGTCATGCCCTAGATGTTGAGGTTTCTTTTATATCTCTGGAGTATAAGATCATCTGTTAAAGAAGAGAGTAGTATCGAATTACTAATGTCCCTAACTCGGCAAAGGACTTTGACTGGTTCGGGAATATCATAAAAAATATTGTTTCGCCGCCAGCGATTCTCGGCATCGTCCATACGGGCGTTAATATCGCAGACCCGATGAGCAGTTAATGCGGCGTCAGTGCGGGTAGCGTCGAGGTCAGTTCGTAAGGTGTCAATATTTTTGTAGAGATCTTCTAGATCGGCCATTCCATTCATCAAATCAAATATTGTTTTATGAGTTGTTTGTAGTTGAATTATGAGACCTTGAACATTTCCGATAAGCTGAGATTGGCCGCTTAAATAATTTTCCAGCGCTTTTATTGTAGCTTGAGGAGGGGGGGGTTCTGGGTTAGTGTCACATTAAACGTCGCTCGACAACAATAACATAGAACGAATGACTTCAGCAAATTCAACGACAATAAGAATGTCACACTGCAGGCTCGGCAGTTGTACCACATATTAGTTACTTCAATTTGTAGAGTGAAGACTACGATTTGCTAACCTGCATAGCGAAAACCAGCGTACTAGTTGACTGTGGTGTAGCAGAGCCACCGAGCCCACAGATCGTGTCTGGCCACCGTTGTTAATTGGTAGTTAACTGGCTTTGTACTCTCGATGACAATGAGGTTTTGCATTCCGACTTCAGGATGCAGTGATCCAACAGTGGCCCTGGCAGATGCGATGACCCATCTAGACTGGATAGATGACAAGCTCCAAAAACGGGACTATATCAGGAGGGTACACTGTCCGAAGTGACATCCCGGAAGGCAGTCAGCAGCGTAGCAAATAGCACGCGGGTAAAGACGGAGCCATAACCCTGCGTAGCGAAAACGAGCGGAATATTGTACTGCGGAGTAGCACAGCCATCGAGCCGAACACGTTGCGACGGTGGCTCCCATCTCTAGAGCTTATCAAAAGATTGTTACAAAAACGCGAAAAAAACTTTCTGTGGTGTTTATAAATGTCGCGTGTCCTCGCCGGGAATCCGAATTAGGGCCTCTCGCTCTTTAGTACGTAGCTCGACACTTCCGCCAGCGCAGCGGCGTGGACTGCGTTTAGAATGATATGTCCTAAATGACAAAAAAATCCTAAATTTCGGGGGGGGGGGCACGTGGAAATGTAACCACCATGATTTACGTGATGAAGAAATCGCCATGGTTTATGTGATCCAGTAATAGCGTGAGGTTTCGTAATTAACGTTATCAGTCTACATTAGGCGTTCATATCATCCTAACGGTTTAACTGATCAAGCAATCGCGACTGATTATTTCATCAGGACGGCTATAGCTCGCTGAGGTCTTCAGATGTGACGCAGTTATTTACGTCACTTCTCATCCCAGCGTCACATAAGGTCATTTACATGGACAGTTGACATCAGGTGTTCACAAGACCACCGGAAGCTATGGCCAATGTTTGCACCAATCATGTGATCATGTATGTCATAATCACATTAATCACGGGACTACGGTCCCCGAAGTCCCTAATGACGGATGAGATCACGTAGCATGAACTTTCTCGCTAGTTCGAATAAAACCTATCGGTACTGAATTCGTCCTGTGTCTGGTAAGAATCAATGTAGCGGATTACCACAAAAGTCAAACAAGCAGCACAAGCGAGATAGATTTAAACAAACCGATAAAGTTTGATACAAGTCGATACAACCGCAATCATGTAACCTGCGTTCCGTGTCAATTGGCTTTTTATACGTAGCAGCAAAGAAACCGTTTTGTATAAACTTGAATTTATTTGAAAAGACAAGCGTCAGTCTTTTGATATTCAATCGTACCATTGTTTCTTCCTATGAAACGCCTTCCGAATCCATTTGAAAATATATCGCTTTCTTTCAACTCCTCTCTTGCATAAGCGGATTGTTTGCTTCAAAGTTGCGCGTATTCAAGAAAAGAAAGCTTGTTTTATTATAAATTTGCAGATTTCAGAAAAGTAAATTGTTATCAAAGACTTTAGTGCCCAACTTGCAGAGGTGCGGCTGCAATATCATAGTATATTCAGACGTTTCGTTGAAAAGAAATGTCCCGCAAAAGGAGACCTATATTTGTTCTCTCCTGTGCCGCCTACTGCCTCTTCCTGTGCACACAAATTTCGAGATCTAAAATAATAAAAACGTGTGCGTTGTTACTTGTATCTACAAATCGAAGCTATTCGTTTCGTCATGCATATTGATGTCACACCAAACCACTCTATATTTAATGTGACGACATGACACCTGTACCGTTGCGTAAATCAAAGAACTCGTACGCACGCTAATTTCAACGTTACGCTGAGCTCATAAACGAGGATTCAGAACGCGATCGGCCGGCAGGCGGAGCACGCTGCCTAGCTTCCACTTCTCGGGAACGTTGATTGAACTTAGCGTTCACTTAAAATCCAGTAAGCATTGCTCCCTGCAACCGAACAGGTAACATCCTATTGCTACTCGTCTATGTCTATGTAAGTGAAACGGCTACGCAAATTAGTCAGATGGTACATAAGCGATTTTATCCCGACTGCTCCTTCAACACAATGGACATGGGTCAAAAACAACTTGAGTAGACTTAACTACCAGCTGCATATCTAGCTAAGCACAAGGATTACGTTCACGCAAGCATTTGTACACAATATATGCGGTTCGAAACCCGTGTCGTCATAATACTCCTTGAAACAAATGGTTGCCCTCATGTTTGCCGAAAATGCTTCGAAGCTCTCGAAACTTCATATTGGCAATACTTTGGAAGATAACATTATCTTTCTGACAGGATACATCCGTAGTTGCCGCGAAATTGCAAACCAGACCCTCTCGAGGCAGTTGTTATCATCGATATACCCTAGCTTCTCTTATTCGCTAAAACAAATCCAATATTTTCTATTTGCAGTGTCTTCTACAGTTTTTGACTCTCTTTTGTCCCCTTTGTTTGGTCTTCACTCTTCTTCGCACGTTTTGCACTTAATTTTAGTCTAGATTTTTATTTGATGAAAAAATAACTCGCCGGCCTAGACGGAACATTTCCTGTTCTCACCTCCGATATCTCCCCCTTAAGTGTAAGCGAATGAGGAATTTCAGTTGCATCCAATACTGTGTCATATCTTAGACGTTGCAAGGCTGTGTTATAAGACTTTCTATGCCAGTCTTTCTAAATTGAGGGGAAGCGTTTGGTGTCGTTCGAAGAGCATACAGTTGAAAAACCGTGCTTGGCGCGAACCTTTCGAGGGACAAACAACCTTTCGTGGAAAATGGAACCTTTCGTGTAATATTCACATATATCAGATTGTTAGCAATGCTAAGCGCATGCTTGCTTTCCTTCATTATCATTACAGAATACTGATTTGCGTAGACAGTATTCCCTTCTCTCTCCATTTCCAAAAATCTATCATCATTTTTTTTCAGCGTCATGACCTTCCAATACCCTTATATATTTCCAGTTGTTTAGATCACCCAAACAAGGTTGGCGTTCTTCCATGTAACAAAAAAGCGTTTTTTCACGCTTTCATCCCTTGCACTGCTATAGAATAAAACTGTCTTCCCCATCCAATAGCAACCATCCCTAACTAAGCTACTTTCAAAGATTATCTTTCTAACTTTCTTGTTTTGTTTTGAACTATGATTATTTTTTTCCAGAATGTTTCCTGCGTTTGTTTGCCACACCCCTTTTAACGCCCCTTAGCAAAAAGAGGTCGCACTTGAAACAAAGTTGAAATATATTGAATATGAATATTAATTTCGTATTCATTTTGTATTATATTGTCCACATCTAAAATACGCGCGTAAGGTATTCAAGATGTATCGTAAAGATTAATTAGAAATATTTTAGATATACAAAAATATAACTCCTTCCCCCTTAAAATTACATTTGTGTATTAAAAACTGGCTACACAATTTGTTTTATTTCTTTTTATTCTAGATTTTGTTAGTAAATGGTATCCCTACAGTGTTTGAAGGCACTACTAAATACATACCACAACTGCACCTCAGGAACGAACACAAACACAAACGCCATGACGCACTGAACACCTGAATCAGTCCCGTTGACTGCTCCAGAACCTTATATAGCCTACATTATGAAGGAAATTATTTGGCGGTTGACCACCTCTGCACTTATTAAGGTTCCAAGTATTCGACCTTTCCGTCTGTCAAAGGGGAAACAGTGTTTTGAAGTTCGTGGACGACATATCTAACTAAAAGCATTGGTACAACTATTAATAATATAGGCACAGTCGCTAAAACAATACCAACAAAAACGGTTCCAAGAAGAAATGCTCTTGCTTTTCTGCATAGCACCACTCAGGACGAAGTGAGCCAAGGCAGTTTCTTCACTTCAAAATAGTTATTTTGCTTTTTTTTACTAGTTGACTATTTAATATGGTCACTAACGTCACTATATTAAGTCACAACTCACATCACGTACAAATGATGAGTATACACATTCAGTGAACTAAGATTGTGCTAATAAAACCACGCCAAACATATCTGCTCACTGCACTTGCTGAAGCTTTCCAGCATCAGCAAGTGTTGTGGTTGTAGTTCCCGAACCCCGTTTGTGATTGGTGTGCAAGAAACTCATCAGGTTTGTTCTTGATAGAAAAAGAAAACAAAAACATAAACTGGGCTGATTTATCAGTGCGATGCTGCACAACTCAATTGACAAACTAATCAAGTCTTGTATTTAGGCACTTCAGTGTACTCCACAGTCTGCTTGAAGTGAACTTCTGATAGGTGAGCTATTATATACATTGGTAGTTTAAGTCAAACTACCAAAGTATTGCAATCAAACGATACTTAGAGTATAACACAACAGTATTTACAATCTTCATATATTTTTAGAGTATTCTGCACATATTTTTGATTACAGCATTTTTATTAGGGTTAGAGTATATTTTGCATGAAATAACTTAATATTTTAAGAAATCTATGTTAAAGCAATTTCTGCCTAGTAATTTAGTATTTACATATTTCAGAACGCATGAAGAGTACTTCAGAAATAGTTTAAATTAAAGTATTTAAAAAAAGATTCAGAAATATATTTTTGTATTAAGCAAAAAAAAAAGTGTAAATTTCGGTCTATTTTTTGTGTAGTTTCAATAATGAACTGTACTTCAAATACACTCAAGGTAGAATGTAGTATATTTAAAAGGTCCTAGTTTTCGCTAACGGCTGACTTTGTTGTTTACAGCATTAAGTGATATTCACTTTCGGAACGAGTCGTACTAATGAAGATTCACAGCCGGTCCCATAAACGCTCTGCCCACAGTCGAAATATTTGTTAAATTCAAATTTGCGGAGGTGTGTATACTTGTTTGGCAATGGCTGAAAGGAAAATCTTGAACCGTAAGGAGAAGAAATACAGAACTTCATAGAAAGCTCAAAATTTACGCTTGTGTCATTGCATTTTCTTTATTTTATCACGGGTGGCATGTTTTTTTATGTTTAGTCCAAGGTGATGATTCTCTAGTATCAAGTGTATACGCAACGAAAGCATAGACAATTAAAACCGTGTCTGGTGGAAACATTCCGGTAAATGGAATGAAGATGCGATGTAACTTGATCGGGTTTCTAACATTTGGAACGCATTCCATCTCAAGTTAGCGGAAATTTCCCGCCACATTTTACGGGGAAAAAGTGACGGAAGTTCACGTGACACTGTGACGTTAATAATATTACCACATGACATAATGACGTCATGTCACGTGACACCATAATTACTTCTTCAATAAATTTCGCGGAGAAATCGATGTTCCTTTGCTTACCGTAATATCATGCCAGGTCACGTTCCACCATAACGTTACGTCAACTTGTGTCGTCATTATGTCACACCAACAGAAGCAAGGAAATCATTTAGAGATTACCGATATAAAGCTACTGCTTGAATACTCAACCAAACATTCCGATGTGCCTCTTTTTAGATTTATCCCAGAAGGGAAATGCAACAGTATTTTGCCGCAATTCTCATATAATGTAATGCCTAATGCAACTTATTTGAGTACTAGGACCCGTAGATTTAGTTCTCGGAATAATTAGATTCTCTCGAACGAACTTTAGGTCGGCCACTACGATAAACGAAATCAACGGGCGACTGCAGCCGAAGTTCTTCTGAGCGGTTGTGCCTGGCTCCTGCTGAAGTGTTCCATTACGTGGCGCCCCGGCCTCTATTGCGGCCGCCTTTGCCATCAAACTGTGCAAACATAAAAATATTGGGTTAGGGGATTTACCCGCGGACTTTCCGGGGTCCCTAGCAGAGTGCTCTCAGTCTATTTATCTGCATTAAGTGCCCCATATCAAGGCGGAGAAAACCGCATAGCCCTAGTACCTACGGGGCTGGCCTAAATGACGAGGTATTGGGGATATCGGCCTAGACATGAACCTGGGTCTGTAACGACCAGCGGCGTCCCTTGGAAATGGTGTATCGGCAATCCCGACTTCGAAGAAACGAAGCTAGGTTTTTTGTGCCTTCTTCATACCGAGAATTATCCTTTAGTTGGACGATCACCATCATTACGTTTACTGCTCGGACTCATACAAAACACGTCGACAAAGTGGACAGCTTGGTCGGACAGGACTTTTATTTTGGAGTATAACTCACCTCTTGATTAGTTCGGCACATTTATTTGTGTACAACAGGCCAAGTTAGGAGAGCCTCAAGCTCGTCAGTCGTGCAGCTGATAAAGGAGCACGAAAAGCTGCAAGGAAAAATATGCTAAACTTCAACATTTCGTACAATTCAAGCCATTCAATTGCATATTCAGCGCCGTATTGACAACAGACATTAAAAAAACGTGTTTTTATATTTATAATGCAATTAAATGCAAAGGTGCAAACGAGCTGGTTGAGAATGAAGAAAGGTCCCAGGTTCGATACCCGGACCAGGCGGATTTTTCCGGTCGCGCACCAGTCACCTAGCTGTGTTTGGAGATATGTGTTTGTCCTTTGTCCCTATTGTTCTCCTTCTCCAGGGATTATTTTCGTCGTGTTTTTATATCTTGCAAAACAAAGGGACTATAAATCACCGCAGAAAGTCGAACAATCCCAGCATATAGAAAAAGTGAGGAATACTGCTGAATCATTAAAAAACATTGCTTTGTGCGAAGAGACAATATATTAGATGCATCAGATGCTCAGTGTTCCTGAGCACATCGCACCTTGAGCTCTAATTGTGTTTTTAGTTTTATAATTCAATTGTATACTACTTTTAGCAGCAATGATAGACATGTTCAGCAAAAAAAGAAAAAAAACTTTACTCTCCTACATATTTTATAGAGTAAAGTGTGCGCGTTCGAAAATCTTGGCACAATCAGACTAGAAGTCAGTGCGGCGCTGAAAGACCACCACTGCTGCATTGGACTTCGAGTGGGACAAGATCTAAATCGTGGCTCCGGTGGGTGCTCGGCTTTGGGGTCGGCTCACTACATCGCTCTCTGAAATATCTGGTTCGTAAGCCATCCCGCAAAGCACTTGGGAGTCTCAATGGCAGCAATCTACCGAAAAAGCTAGGCGAATGACGAGGTCGAATATTTCCTTAATCCTACAAGAAACAACCTGCGCAGTGACGCTCTGCATGGCGCTTTTCGTGCTGACGCCATGCTTACTATCATAGCGCACCTCCATGTTTGTTTGTTTGCATTTTTTTTTCGAACCTAGAGATACTTTCAGTCTCGTCAATTGCCAAGTTTCAACCTTAGATTGAAGCTATTAGCTATCCAAAGTGTTTTGCGGGAAATTAAAACCTGCGATTTTCTAGTGCTGTGAATCGGAAATGGTGTAATGTACTCCAGATTTTTTTTTAAGAAAGCTGTTTTTAATGCGCCCGTTTCCGGGTTGAGCGGAGTAACCACTCCATTCAATTTAGCCGGGAAACTGATTTGCTATTCACTATATGAAACGTCAATTTCCACGCTAAATTTATCGGGAACTTAACCCGCTATATTTATCGGGAAAACTTACCTCACGTGTCCTGACCACCTATTCGGTTTCCTCACTCCCCGCTAAAGTTTAGCGGGAAAACGACGTCACGTGACTTGGTGATCACCTATGAACAAATTCTGTTTCTCCGCTAGATTTAGCTGGAAAAATTGAAGGGACGTGACCTCAAATGCAACTTCTTTCACCACTAAATTTAGCGGTAAAATTGACGTCACGTGGCCTCAAAACCAATTCAGTTTCCCCGCTAAATTTAGCGGGAAAATGACGTCACATGACTTGGTGTAGCGTAAAGCATGAACAAATTCAGTTTCTCCGCCAGATGTAGCAGAAAAATTGACGTCACGTGACCTCAAAAGGAATTCGATTCCCTGCTAGATTCAGCGGGAAAACTGACGTCGCGTGACCTGAACACCAATTCAGTTTCCCTGCTAAATTTAGCGGGGAAAATGAGGTCACATAACAAATTCAGTGTCTCAGCTAGATGTAGCGGGAAAATTGACGTCTCGTGACCTTTGCAACAATTCAATTCTCCGCTAAATTTAGCGAACAAATTGACGTCATCGAACCTCAACATCTATTCAATTTCCCCACTAAATTAGGCAAAGCAAATGACGTCACATGACTGTGTCACGTCACCTATGAACAAATTCAGTTTCTGTGCTACATTCAGCGGGGAAACTGACGTCACGTGCGAACGAGGAGGGAAGGTACGGAAGGAGAGGAGGAGGAGGAGGGGAGGAGGACGGCGAGGAGGGAGCGAGGAGGAGGAGGAGCAGGCGGAGGAAGATGGAGGAGGAGGAGGAAGACAGGCGAGGAGGGGAAAGGGAGAAGCGAAGGAAGGAGGTATCAGCGAGAGAGGAGCGAGGCCAGCAGCAGGAGGAGGAGGGGACGAGGGAGGGTACGCAGGAGGAGGAGGGTCATACCCTTCCTTCCGTACCCTCCCCTCTTCCTTCTCAAGAGCTACGCTCTAATTACGCGTTACAGAGTTTTTTAAACATTTCATTTTTTTTGGTTCATATTAAATGCAACAGTATTTGTTTTGACATTTCGCGACTATACCCAGGTAGCACCAAGTTCTGGGCCAAAACTTGGCTTTTGTTTGGGAGTTTAGGGCATTGAAAAGCCCGAAGAAGCCAAAGTAGAGCCAAACCTGGCCTCCCTTGGCAACAGTCTGGGTATTTTGGCCCTAATTTGCCAAACAAGTGCCAAATTTAGGCTTCACCGCCTGGTAGTTTGGCTGTCATCTGGCATCTTTGGGCCTAAATCGCCTAACAAATGCCAGAGTTAGGCTTACTGCCCGGTAGTTCGGCAGATATTTGGCATTTTTGGGCCAAAATCGCCAAACTTATGCCAAAGTTAGGCTTCACTTTTTGATAGTTCGGCTGTCATCTGGTACCTTCGGGCCAAAATTGCCACAGATGTGCCAGAGTTAGGCTTACTACCTTGTAGTTCGGTTGACATCTGGCATCTTTGGGCCCAAGTCGCCAAACTAGTGCCAAAGTTAGGCTTCGGTTCCCGATTGTTCGGCTGTCGTCTGGCAGCTACGGGCCAAAGTCGCCAAACAAGTGCCAAAGTTAGGCTTCGCTTCCCGATAGTTCGGCTGTCATCTCGCAGCTACGGGCCAAAGTTGCCAAACAAGTGCCAGAACTAGGCTTAGTGCCTTGGAGTTCGGCTGATGAGGTATTTGATGTACGCGGGCGTACGCGGGTGGTCTTCATCTTAATTAAATAGAAATCAAGTTTCATTCGGCTGGTCACTTTATCTTATTTTGGGCGTTTCTTGATTTCTCCAGTCCAAAGGTGGACTGAATGTTTTGGCGCGGCTGGACCAGGCTTTGCAAACGCAAATTGTGCCGGATGTTGTACTCGCGTGTAGGTACACACGCAAATATCGGGACGCGCCGTGAGACTGGTTCGACATTAAGGCGCGTTTACACCGGCGATGCGATCTAGTCGCGCGATAACTTTCATCGCAAAAGCGACCATCGCGGGCAAAAAGCGACGCGATTTGAGCAGTCGCTTGCTGACCCGACTTTTTGCGATGCAATCTAGTCGGGGAGAGGCTGAGCGAATCAACGGCGTTCGGAGCGAGAGTTTTTGAGAAGCGACTCGCCAACGAAGGCGTTGGACTCGCTCATCGCACACGCCAAAGTGACCATCCAATTTTTTATTTCTTTTTGCGATGCGATTTAATTGCATCGCGCGACTGCTTACGTTCCCGGTGTGAATGCGCCTTTACAGAAAGTGCTGAGATCAAGCTAGCGCTGCGAGAGACTGATGTGCGCATGTCTCCTCAACAGATATCATTATTAGGCGGCGCATTGCAAAAGCGAGCGTGCCTCTGTGCGTGTCTTACATTGTGACTGAGCAGTGTCAAATCCTAGCGATAACAAAGAGCGGAAACGACCGGGGCTCCGTGGCGCCGCTCCCGCATTACACTTGGGGAATTAAAATGAAATCCCGGAAGTTGTACTATTTGAGCGTGTTGGTACTTTTTAAACATTTAGAAAGTGGAGACACATAAGGGACGATACATACAAGACAATCTTTCAACCTTAACAACATTTCTTTTCGGTTTCAAGCTCAAAGCCCGCCCGCTCCGTGGGAGTACAGGAAAGGAAAATCTTGAGGGAAGGAGAGGAAGCGGAGGAAGTGTACGCGATCCCCTTGTCCTGCGGGGCCAGGTACATTGCGCAAACGGGGCGATGCCTCAACGACCGACTCCGAGAACATCAAATGGACGCCGAAAGAGCTGCTTCGGATTCTCAGCACCCGATCGTCATTCACGGGAGAAAATATCCCGGCTGCGCCCCTAATTTCGCCGGCGCGACAGCCATGGGAGGCAACTGCGTGCGAGTCGGGACTCGGGAGAGAAATAATTGAGGCCTATCGGATGGCGACAAGCCCGCAAAACATAAGCCCCCCTTCTATTTCGCTCTCAAGAAAGGAGATTATCTTTCTGAGGCCCACAATGGAAGCCGAACGCTGACAGACTAGTCAAGGCGACAAGGTCACCAACAGAAGCGGCCTTTCCTTTCATTCCGTTCCATTTCATTCCCGAGAAGGGCTGGGATTCCCCCGTCCTTTATTTCTCTACTGTTGAACAGGTCGGCATACACTCCCTCCCCTGTAGCTTTGGCTGTACAGCAGGTTTTTTTTTCTTTCTTTTTATAAAGGGCTTCGTTTTTTTGTTTTTTTTTTACTCTAAAGCGTCGAGAATGCAGAGGGAGCTTAGCTGCTTTGTTGATGCCCCTTCGACCTCGCCTTTTGCAAATCCTCCCCACCTGCTTTTGTGTCTTGGTGTGGCTGTCAGCGAGCGCAACAGCCGCTTTAAGCAAATCAAAAGTGTGGAGTGAAACGCGTGACCTCTCTACGTAGGACGCGTAGGACAAAAACGTTTGGACGAAAATTTGTCACGTGACTCTCTCTGTCACGCTGATGGGATCTCTGGGGCTGTTGTTGTCGCCGTTTGCCTAGTTATAGAAACAGGCGGGTCACGTAGGTCCGGTTTTCGAAATGCGCTCTTCAGTGTTCTGTTGCTTTCGTGCGTTGCAGACGCGGCCGTGTTTTTTCGTCGTAAACGGCCGGAATACGTCCATGCCAATTTTTTGGTAACAGCCATTTCTTTCACCGGAGTTCGTGGAATTCTTGTGATGTGTTTGCTGGACACGCTTCGACAAAAACTGCTCTTCGCCGACGACGAGACGTCAGTTGAATGTGCGCAACCTTCTTTCTGGAGAGTGTTTGTGGGGTGCCTGAGTTGGATTATGCATCTATCAAGGATTACATGATATCGCTCTTTTATTAGTAAGTACACTGCAAGCATGCTTCTGATAGTAGTCCTGCTTTCCTCTCAATCTCTGCGGTTTTTTGAGTGATGAGTTTTGCTTGGCATGAGGGCAGTGTTAATTCTATTTTATAATTTGCTTTTCGTTTTACAGAGAAGTGTGACCTTTGTGAATATGTCGACAATACACTGTGTGTAATGATAGTGGTTTAATAAACTTCTGGAAGCGATCGAAACAATTTTGTTTGTCCGTATATGTGATTGGATATGCAACAAATGTTATGCAACGTACAAATACTTGCACGACGTTCGGCACTACTTCGGCACTCCTGTGGCAGACCAGAGAAAAGCCAAACTTTGGCACGTCCCAAATACCAAAATTAGGCGTTGCTCTGGCAGTTATGGCTGAAGTATGGCCCCAACTTTGGCGCTCCTCTGGCGGACCAGAGAAACGCCAAACCTTGGCATGCCCCGAATTCCCAGATTAGGATTTACTATGGCAGTTATGGCTGAAGTATGGCACCAACTTTGGCGCTCCTCTGGCAGACCAGAGCAACGCCAAACTTTGGCATCTCTGAAATACCCAAATTAGGCGTTGCTCTGGCAGTTATGGCTCAAGTATGGCACTACTTTGGCACTCCTGTGGCGGACCAGAGAAAAGCCAAACTTTGGCATGTCTAAAATACCCAAATTAGGCGTTGCTCTGGCAGTTATGGCTCTAGTATGGCACTATTTCGGCACTCCAGTGGCGGACCAGAGAAAAGCCAAACTTTGGCACGTCCCAAATACCGAAATTAGGCGTTGCTCTGGCAGTTATGGCTGAAGTATGGCACCTACTTTGGCGCTCCTCTGGCGGACCAGAGAAACGCCAAACCATGGCATGCCCCGAATTCCCAGATTAGGATTTACTATGGCAGTTATGGCTCAAGTATGGCACCAACTTTGGCGCTCCTCTGGCGGACCAGAGAAACGCCAAACCTTGGCATGCCCCGAATTCCCAGATTAGGATTTACTATGGCAGTTAGGGCTCAAGTATGGCACCAACTTTGGCACTCCTCTGGCGTACCGGAGAAGAGCCAAACTTTGGCATGCCCTAGGATCGCCCAACTAAGGCTATATTTAGGCACCGTACTTTGGCACTGATGAGTGCCATGGTGCAAAAACCTAACTGCGCCAAAGTTGGGCCCTTATGTTTGCCAGACCTTTGCCCAAGTTGGGCATTGCTCTGGCATGCTACCTGGGTACCCGTGGCCGATATGTGTCCGAGTCAGGCCCCCATGCCCCCTCTATGAACATCTTAAAATGCGTATGGGCGTATCATATGTCACTTTTTCTTCGGTGGAATGTCCAGTGCACGAACAATAGAGAGCGAGGAAATCCTGACGAACTGGAGGCAGTTTGAATGGAAAGCAGCGTGTAATGCTCGTCAAGCTATTTCTCTTGCAACGTGGTCATAGATTGAGTCGTACGGGTGGCGCTGGTGTAATCATATATATGCGTTAGAAGGACAATTACGCGAGTTATCATTTACTTATTTCGTACTTGATTCTCAAATAATATTTTGCCTTCTAAAGCCCCCAGTCTCAGGGTAAACGACGAAATGGTTGACTTCCACCAGCTAGCCTGTACTATGACTCTTTTCTCGTTAATATTTTAGATTCGTTCCTTAAAGTGTGATTAGTTCGACCCAGCTACATAGAAATATTGTCTTATTTTTAGATATCTTATATAACATAATTGAAAGGAAATTTAGGTCGCATGATAAAGCAAAAATCGCGGGGCCATTCCGCTTTGTGAAGGTAGTTGACCAGCGGAAGCATGTTAGCGCACATGACGCGAGACCCGCCCGCAGGAGTGCGAGAGGCGCGCGCGGTGGGATCGGACGTGCGGCTCGTCGGCTCCGGTAATTTCGACCAAGAACCGCGGAAATTTCGATATCACCTTTCTGAAAGTGTTGCGACCTTCTTCCTAACATCAAGAGGAACCTGTGGATACCGACCCGACGCAGGTGGGCCGAAATTCGACCATTTTTCGCCCAATTTGTCTTTCGCCCCGCCGCGGATAGTTAACCCTTGTAGGGTTAGCTTCGACCCCGGCGGTGCGGGGCCTTCCCCGAAGGCTCCGTACGATGGCGGCCGCTACCCAGCGCGGCTACGACCCAGTCGCCATGGCCTGGACGCAAGTTGATGTGCAACAGGCTGCTACCACCGAAAAATGGAACCTCAAATCTCGAAGATGAAGGCCTTTTCCAGCTCGTGAGTCTACGACGGAAAGCTAGCCAGCGCAAGATGGCGACAAAGGGCGGCGCCCCAGCTGCGCCGCTGCCGTCAAAGCTGGCTGCCGGGAACCCCGGCGGCCTCGTCTCCAACGGCAGTGCTTGTGCTGCACAGACGAGGAGCAAGACGACTACGTGGCGCCCACGCGACACTCCCAAGATGGAGGATATCATGGTGGTGCTGAAGCCTCGTGAAACTCTGCACCTGAAGACGGTATTCCAGGCTGGAGATGCTGGGCGCGGCTATCGCCCAGTACGTTGGCGGCGAAGCTGGCGCTACCCTCAACGTTTGGCCAGTATGGACGCAGAACTTGATTGTCTGCGGGACGCAACATGAGGAGGCAGCAAACAAACTGGTTCGTGATTTCAACCTCAACGTGGGATCTGGTTCCGTTCCTCTTCGGGGCCATGTCAAACTCAACGGAGAAGTGTGCCGAGGTGTCATCACCGTGCGGACGGACGAGACAATGGCATCACTTAAGGCAAGTGGTGTGCGCGAGGGCGAGCTGGCCTTCGTGCGAAAGCTCGGAACATCTAACGTGGCGGTGCTCACTTTCGTGGGCCGGAGAGTGCCCCGCTACGTCCACTACAATTGTGAATGCACTGTTGTTAGGGGATATAAGAAGACTGTCCCAGCCTGCTACCGCTGTGGAACCATCGGTCACCGGATAGACAACTGTCCGCATCCGGATGTGGCAAGGTGTGGCTATTGTGGCCAGAGAGTAGGCGCCTCCGAGCAGGGCCTAACTGAACACGAGTGTACCCTATCGTGCATGGTCTGTGGGGGAGGCCCATCTCACCGGCTCCACGGACTGCAAGGGAAAATTCCGCCGGCTTCACCGCCCAGGAACCCAGCAACACGGGGCCCCCAACAACAAGACGAGCAAGCCTTCCGGCAACGGAGGTGCCTCATCGGGCAAGTCCAGACAAGCCACCGGGCCTGCTACCGGAAACAAGACGTCATCTTCTAAGAAGAATAAGAACAGGAAGGCATCTACGAGAAGCGCCAAGTCCGGGACCAGGACAAAGGCGCCGACTGACAACGCGGGGGACTTCCCACCCCTGGAAAGCGCCCACACAAAGGTGAGTGGTTGGGCTGGGGCTGTCTCCGGACCTCTGAGCTCCCCCTCCCCTACCGAAGTTGCCCTACAGCTAGGCAAAGTGCTGAGCTCCGGCGCCAAACCGAAATTCTAGCTAACAAAATTCAAGCTCTAGAGGCAAAATTGGCCAGGCTCACGGAGCCCCAGGCACAGAACGGGCCTTCGGAGCCCATGCAGCAAGCTGAGCCGGCGGACCACGATGACAGGGCCTCGGTCGCGTCAGGATCGTCTAGCGTCTCGCAGTGTTCGGGCCGCACATCAGTCGGGCGCATGCCCCCTATGGAGCACCGTTTGGAAAATTTGGAACGCACAATCGCGGACATGCCAGGCAAAATTTTGGAAGGCGTCAGGGCTTCCTTCAGGGCTTCCTTCAGAGAACTCTGGCAACAGGAGCTCCCGCACATGGTGCAGAGAATAACCCCAGCCGTGACAGACTCTGTCCTGTCCACAGTACAGAAACGATCCAGCGTCCAATATGAGAATAGCCGCTCTCGCTCGCGTTCCCCGCGACCGGATTCGCGTAGGCGAAGGGGGGTTCCTCGTCAGACCACAGGCTCCCTGGAACACAGCCCGGCTGCCCCCTCCCCGGAGATGCTGGTGCCTCTGCCTGAGGCACCATCACCTTCGGGGGTTGGGCGTGCCCCCCACAATTAAAAACACCATTCACTATGGCTAGCCGACCCCAGCGGAAAGCCCGTAACAAAGCCATAGTGGAGAAATTCGAGATCATACAGTGGAACTGCAGGGGTTTTCGGAGCTGGAAGAAACGGTCGCACCTCCAGCTCTACCTGCAGACCCTCGGTACCGCGCCGGCGGTCCTGGCTCTTCAGGAACCCGGCGCGGAAGCTAAATTAACTGGGTATAGCTCGTTTCAGGGGGTCCCACAACGTGCCTCCTGGTGAACACAGCATATACCGCAGTCCAGGTCGATCTAGACTTGGCGACTGACCAGGAATACAGTATGGTCAAGGTCCTGCCACTTAAGCGACGTGACCCGTCAATACATATTCTTAACGTTTACTGCCCCCCGCATAAGCCGCGCGTAACTTTCAACGAAATTTTCTACCGTGCGATTAAATCGGCTGACAAGGAACCTCTAGTGATTGTTGGGGACTTCAATGCTCCCAGCCTGCATTGGGGCTACCACTTTGAGAAGGCCAGAGGCCGCAAGCTGGCGGAGCTAACTTCCACACTTCGTCTTACGCTGCTTACGGATCCGACATGTCCCACACGCATAGGCAATTCGGTAACCCGTGACACATGCCCTGACCTGTCTCTCGTTAAGAACACCAAAGATGCCGCCTGGGAGAACCTGGGGGACTCTCTCGGTAGCGATCACTGCCTTCTCCGGATCACTCTTCTGGCGAAGGCGGCACGCAAAAAGTGGGGCCAGGCCAAATTAACTGATTGGCCCAAGTTCAGAACGCAGGAGATACCTCCAGTGCTCTTTTCCGGCGGCTATGCGGAGTGGGCAAAGCAATTGGACACAATACAGCAAAAACTCGTTACGACACTTCAGACTACAGAAGCGATCCCCGCCGTGGACAATCACCTCCTGCACCTGTGGGAGGCGCGCCGGAGTCTTACCAAAAGGTGGAAAGCAAAAGCTAAATCGCAAGCTTAAGGCTCGCATTAACGAACTCACGGAGCAGGCTGCAGCGTATGCTGCCCAGCTCACCGACTCAAATTGGATAGAAAAGTGTAATTTGGCAGCGCGTCAGATGAGCTCGAGAGGGACGTGGCGCCTCTTTCGCAGTCTCATTGACGCCATTCAGACGAGAGGGGAGACGCAACGACAGCTCCGGCGGGCTTTGCACGGGTACCAAGGCACGACAGCTCAACTCGCAGACACCCTGTGTGACAGGTATCTCTGTCGCATAGAGGACCCGATTGCGCCCGAGTACGAGTACGCGGGCAGGCCTAATCCAGACATTGATGCCCCTTTTACGTTGCGCGACCTTAGGGCGGCTTTAGCTCAGATGCGCAGAGGTACGGCTCCGGGCCGCGATCGCATAACAGTCAAACTGTTGACGAATCTTCCGGACTCGGCCTGCCTCCACTTGCTAGAGTACATTAATCAGATCTGGGACGGGCGTCCACTCCCTCCCGAATGGAAGACCTCCTTGGTCACCTTCATTCCCAAGCCAGGCAAGAAGGTGAATGCCGACAACCTGAGGCCCATCTCACTGACCTCGTGTGCTGGAAAACTTATGGAGACGATGGTCCGGGATCGCCTCTCTCCATACATGGAGGCTAAGGGCCTCTTTGCAGACACTATGTTTGGGTTCCGCCCGCATATGTCGGCACAGGACGTCCTCCTCCAATTACACCGCGACATAATACGACCCACTGCCATGCGCCACAACGACAAGGCCATCCTTGCCCTCGATCTTAGGGGGGCCTTTGACAACGTTCGTCATGACAGCATCCTAGCAAACCTGAGCACCACGGATTGTGGGCACAAGGCATTCGCCTACGTAAGAGACTTCCTCTCGAAGCGTCAGGCCCTCCTCAGGATCGAGGACGATGAATACGGCCCATACACCATGGGTACACGGGGCACTCCTCAAGGAGCGGTCTTGTCGCCGCTCCTTTTTAACATTGCCATGATGCAGCTTCCACACCTATTGGCCCGGGTGGAAGGCATCCAACACTCACTTTACGCGGATGACATAACAATCTGGACTACCGAAGGGAGCCTTGGGGAAATAGAGGAGCGCCTTCAGCGGGCTGCCTCTATCGTCGATAGCTATGCTATCGGCTGTGGTCTTCAATGCGCTCCTGCGAAATTCGAACTTTTGCACGTCAGAGCCAATCCCAAAGACAACACGAGTTTGCATATCTCCCTGACTGGAGGTCCTATCAGAGAGGTCGAGGAGATCCGGATCCTGGGCCTGTTTATCCATAACCGACTCAGTCCGGACTCCACTATTGCCAAACTCAAACGTGTAGGCGAACAGGTCGGACGTATGATCCACCGCGTTTCCAACAAACGCGGCGGGTTGCGGGGCAGGGACGCGCTTCGGCTCGTCCATGCCTTCGTAACCAGCAGGATCCTCTACTCCGTACCCTACCTTCGCACTACGAAGCAACACGACGAGCGCATCGACGCCATTATTAGAAAGGCTACGAAGCGAGCCCTGGACCTCCCGGTGGCTACCTCCAACGCAAAGTTGTCGGCGCTGGGGGTGCTCAACTCCTACCAGGAGTTGAAGGAGGCCCACCTCGTGAACCAATACACGCGACTCTCGCAGACGGTCTCTGGGCGCCGCTTGCTAGACCGCTTGCACATCCAACACGAGTGCATTCCAGAGGAGACATGCAGGCTCCCGGAACTGTGGCGTCACAAGCTCTGGGTTTCTCCACTCCCGCGCAACATGGACACGCAGACACACGAAGGCAGGCGAGAGGCGCGCGCTCGGGCCCTCGAACACCAATACGGATCCAAGCAGGGCGTGTACTACGTTGATGTGGCAGGGCCGTCGCCCACTGGTTTCTACACGGCCGCCGTAGTTCACCAGGACCAACGCGTTAACGGGCTCTCCTATAGAGCGATCAACTCCGCGCAGGCCGAGGAGGTAGCTATAGCGCTTGCCGCCTCGGCACCGAATTCGAAGGTAATCATCACAGATTCGCGCAGAGCCTGTGAGCACTACCTGGCGGGCGAGGTCTCACCTCTAGCCTACCGTATTTTAAAGCGAGCCGAGACGGATTCGGACCCCTCACCTAAACGCATCGTTTGGACTCCGGGCCACCAGGGCCTTCGAGGTAACGAGGCTGCGGACGCGGCCGCCCGAGCGCTTACCCACCGGGCACCTCACCCAGGCTCTTCCGGCTCAGAGATTAGACAACCGCTTCTGCGGTTCAGGAAATCCTGGCAGATTATTGCGAACGTCATCGGCTTCTCCCGGTCCCCGCTAAGGGCCTGAGTAGGGCCGATGAACGAACCTTGAGGCGCCTGCAGACCAACACCCTGTTGTGTCCTGCAATAGTGAAACATTTTGACCCGAAAGTGGATGGGCGATGCCCTCACTGTGGGGAAGTCTCCGATAACTTTCACATGGTGTGGGCATGTCAGATGAATCCTTCCCTTCCCCTAACCCTTCCCCCACTAGAGAGGCATGGGAGGCAGCCCTACTCAACTGCTCGGGGCTGGAGTCTCAAAGGGCTCTAGTCCAACGGGCGCGGGTAGCGGCTTTGTCCAGCGGGGTCCCGGACTAAGGACTCCACCTATGTAAAGGGCCATTTTTGGCCTGCAAACTCTCCCTTTATTGAATAAAGGTTTTCACCACCACCACGCCCCGAAGAGCCGGATGAAACAAGACGCGCGCAACGGGACCACCCCCGGACAGCGGAAGGAAAGGAAACTTGGCACGGAAGCGCTTGGAACGACGACAAAGAGAGGGCTATGCAAGCGTAGACATAGCCGACGCGGGTCGCATAGGGGCAAGTTTCTCAGAAACCTTTATGATCTGCCTGAGAGTCTACTGATCTTAAAAATGGTGCCTATTGATAACTAATCTGCTGCGTGGACATACTGCTAAATTACACAAGCACCAACAAGAATGCAGGGGGAAGGGTGTTCCGCGTGCCGCACGTGCCGGCGTCTCGAGCAGTAACTGTTCTAAAGTAAAAGCTTAGAACAAATGGCATCTTGTGTACACGCGTTCATCAACGCTATATTTTGGTTGTTTACTTCGATTCTCTTATACGGGGAGGACGTGCGCGTGCGACGCCGGTGTCTGTAGCAGTAACTGTTCTTAAGCAAAAGCATAAAACAGATGGCATCTTTCACGCGGGTTCGTAAACGCTTTTATTTTCGTTATTTATTCAAATTTTTTATGCGGGGAAAGCGTGCACGCGCGGCGGTGCGAGCGTAGAGTTTTAAGTCACTGCACACGACAAATCAATGAAACCCCAGCCATAAACATCTTCGCTATAAACTATTGTCGTTTTCACGCTGCTATAGGCACTATCACAAAGAAAAAGAATCAGGGTTACAGCATGAGCAGATCAATAATTTTTATAACCGACTGCATATAAACCACGACCATAATAATCCCAGGAGAAGGGGAACAAAAAGTAAAAAGAACAAACACAAATCTCCACACACAGCTAGGTGACTTGTGCGCTACCAAAAAGTTCGCCTGGTCCTGGTATCGAACCAGGGACCTCTCCATTTTCAGTGGAGCGCTCTACCATTGTCTCCTCTATACTCGCAAAGCCTGGCAGTTGGGCGACGGAGCCATAGAGTGCCCGGTCGCAGATTTAGAGCACGAGGATCTGGTAGCAGAGAGTATTTCTCGGAGAACCTGATATTCAGCGCACAGCAGCGGCGAGGACCGGAAACATGGTTTTCAAACGCGACGAGAAAGAAGCGGTAGAGCGAGGAACGCGAGGAGCACGATCGGATATTCCATCGCTCGGGAGAAGTCTGTTTCGGCGTCTCGTCACAGCGGGGTGCCCGTTACGTGGCTCTCTCATCCGTTGTCTGCCACTCTACCTTTTCACTTTCGGCGGACGCTTTCATGGCGATCTTCCAGGGTTTGTCAGCATAGAGGAGACTAGGGCTCTCCCAACTGAGCTAACCAGGAGGTCGATGTTAGTACAGCAAACGGGTTTTATCAGCTGCCACCAGCCTAACACCAACAAGGGTGAGCGGCCGGCGCATCAAGTTTATGATGATCGTGCGAAAAATGCAAGAGGTTCAAACGCGCTGGACAAGAATGACGATAATATTCCCTGTAGAAGGGGAACAAGGGGAAAAAGGACAAACATACATCTCGAAACACAGCTAGGTGACTGGTCTGCGAATGCACAGAGCCGCCTCGGTCCTGGTATCCAACCAGGGGACCTCTCACTGGTGTGATACCAGGACCAGGCGTATTTTTTTCAGCCGCCCACCAGTCACCTAGGTGTGTTTGGAAACTTGTGTTTGTCCTTTATTCCCCTTGTCCTTTTGTTCCAATGATTAATATCGTCATTTTTCTCCAGCTCTCCTGCACCTTCGGATGAATTGCATGATTATAATAACCTTAGGATACAGGCCGTTCATCCTTGTTAGTCTTAGGCTAGTGGCAGCTGATTAAAGCTGTTAGCTCTACTGACGCCTGTCTCCTGGTTAGCTCAGTTGATAGAGCGCTCTACTGAAAATAGAGAGGTCCCGAATACGATACCATGACCAGACTGAAGTTTTCGGTTACGCACCAGTCACCTAGCTGTGTTTAGAAATTTGTGTTTTTGCTTTTGTTAACCTTGTTCCCCTTATCCAGGGATTATTATCGCCATTCTTGTCCAGCTCGCTTGCACCTTTGCATTAATTGCATTTTCAGGCACATAAAGATATGCGACATAAAAAAAAACGTTCCGTGTTGGTCCCGAAAGGGTAGTGATCAGCCTAAGAAGAAGCGGTCACGGGAGGCGCGCGAGCTACGAGGCAGCATCGACTCCAGATGCCATCAAAAATTGAAGTCGTTCATTTGTAAATAAAGTAAATAACACGTTATGTAGCGATACGAGCCCCTACAAATTGCTGCTCCGGCACCAAGCGACACGCAACCTCACACAGCTGCGCAGCTCTAGAGCCCCGGTTTTAGGGGTGAGCTAATTTTCGAATCCCCACAATGAGTCTTAGTGATGACAACGGCGCTTCTGGAACCGCGTTGACTTTGGGGACTACGACAGCAACCACCAAGCGATCTCAGTTTTGTACTTCAGACTACGAGCAATGGTTCCTTACTCCAGAATCGATATTCAGGAAACACAAAATTACATCGTCCTTGACCAAGCTTGACTTCGGTGTCTCGCCTTTGCCACAATCAACAGCGACGATCGTGCGGGACATACTGCACTGCCCGCCTGACGACCAGCCCTACGAAAAACTACGAGATTTAAATGACACACTATAGAATTTGAACCACATAGGCTTCAACAACTTTGATCTCCGATGAGTTGGGAGATCGAAAGCGCACCGAGTTCCTCCAAAGAAGGGAACATCTCTATGGAGACAAAGTAACTACGATGGACGCGTCGACCCTGAGAAAGCCCAATCTCAAACGCCTCATGACCAAAGTCGCGCATAATATTCCAGCTCGTCTGTAGCAAACTCGCTCGCAACCCTGGCTGGTATCGCGGGCCAGATTATGGATGTACGCGTCTCTGAATACCAACGGCGATATGGACAAGCCCGAAACCATGCCATCAGTGTGAACCTCGGAAAACAGCGGTGGCAGCCGCTGAAGGCCACTAGCGCCGAGAGGCCCGCGTCAGGCCAATTTTTCTACGTCACCGAATGCCGAACAATAATTTGTTTGCCTATAAGCACCGGTGGTGAGGGGAACGATGGACTTCCTACAGTAGATAACCAACGGCAACGCCAGGAATCTCTACCACTGCTCGCTGCAAGCGGAAGTTAGATCAAAGAATTCGGTGAGAGGTCGCTATCTAACACTAGACTCTGGGCTCCCTAGGACGTTCCGCTGGTCTTTTTTTATTATAGAGAACATTCTTTAAAATATCGTCAGATCACATTCCTTGCGGAGGTTAGCACTCACCGCAGGACTTGAGGAGAAACATGGTCATCAACAATGAAAGGCGACTTACAGCGTGCATGTACCCTGTGTCGAAGAAACCCGCTCTCAGTCCCACTCTCCCTAGGACGAAAGCGGGTACTCAATGGAAAAGCACTGTCAATGTTTTCTTCGGCTATTTCACCTGTGCACTCCTGATCAGACTTGCAACACAGCAAAACCCACCACGTCGAACCCAAAAGTGCTCCGTTATTCGCAAGATCGTAACTTCTGGCCCCCGGGCAGCCTTTACAATGCCAAGCATGAGCTCGAACAGATGCTCAAACTCGGTTACATAGGGCCATCATCGAGTTTATGGTCCACAGCCCTTCATATGGTGCCAAAGAAATCCGGAGACTGGCGACCATGTGAGAATCGTGTACATTGAACAATACTAAGGTGCCTGATCGTTACCCGATCTCCCATATCCAAGATTACGGAGGTAATTTAGAAGGTGCCACATTTTTCTCAAGTGGATTTGGTTAGAGCTTATCTCCATATCGCCATCGAACCAGCTCGATATTCCCAAGACCGCCAATGTTACTCCACTTGGTTTATTCGTGTTCTTGCAGATCCCTTTTTGAACTTTGCAACGCCACTGAACTCTCTAATGATTCGTGACCACATTTTGCTTTGCTTGACATTCACATTTGCCTATATTTATGACATTTGTGTGTACAGCGACACGCTCAAAGAACACGCCAAACGCCTACGTCGGCGCTTTTCTCGTTTGTTTGAATATAAGGTTATCGTCAACGCAAAACAAAACAGCGAGTTTGGTGTAAAAGGGGTACGTTTCTTAGGACACCACCTCAACAGCCACGGGAATCGACCGTGCTCGAGAAACTGTCCAAGTTATACCAGTTTCCCAAGCCCAACAGAGGCAACTAAGCTTCATCAATTCCTTGGAGGTAGAAGTTTTATCGAAGATCAACTCAAATGTTCTCGCATCAGTCAGCCTCGCTATGACCTGCTACAAGGAACCAAATTAACAACATCGTCCCTGTAGTGTACAGAAGCTGCGCCCAAAGCTTCGATGCATTTAAAGAAGCCATTGCTAATACCATGCTTCTCATGCATCACAAAACCAGCGCACCTATCTCCATCATGGTAAACGCCTCAGGCGTTGCAATGAGCTGCTCTACAGCAGCAACTCAAAGGTGACTGGCACCCGCTGTCAGTTAGCTTGAGAAAAACTGTCTCCAACAAAATACCGATACAGCACCTCAGAAGGGAGCTTCTGGCCATCTACATTGACACCAAGCACTTTAGTCAGTTTGTTGAGGGACGCAATTTTTTCGTCCTTACTGACCACAATCCACTGACATTTGCGCTGACCTCCGAGACTGCGGCACATGCTCCACGAGAGGTACCGCAGATGGCGTATATTTCAAAATTGACGACCAACGTTCGCATCGTCAAGTGTGCGGACAATTCTGTGGCCGTTGCGCCTCTAAACGTGTTGTGAAGCAACGTGTTCTTTCCGAGCACCCTGGGGTCCCCTACTCAGAGTTTGCAGCAACCCAGCGCATTGACTCCAAACTGCAAGACCTCAGAAGGTACTCACGACCCTCGTACTCGAAGACCAGTTGATGCCTGGTTTTGATACCGCAATTGCATGCGACGTGTCATCTGCATTTTTAATTACCTTTTATTCACATTTAATTACGAATTACATTTCATTTGCCTCTTAATCACCTTTTATTTACGAATTCTCAATTAGGTTTCTGTAATAGTTATTCCACCTCAGTTAACATTATTAAAACAAAAATAAATATTACTAAAAGTACTCGATAATCACTTCATAATATCGGTTTATTCTTAGATTTCTCTAAAGCCTTCGATTCGATACAACAAATCACGATGTCTCGACAGCAAAGTTAGAATGCTATGGTATTCGTGCAAAAACATTAAGTTTGTCACAATCTTGCTTAGAGAATCGAACTCAATTTGTGTCTATATTAAGCTTTAAGTCATATATTTCAAAAAACAACAAATGGTGTGCCCGAGGGCAGGCAAATAGGCGCCCTAATTTTTATTATTTTTCTTAACAATTTCGGAAATGTAAATCGTGATCTTACAATTTAGTTTATTAAATATGCTCATGACACTAGAATCTTCTTTTTTTCAATAAATATACCCGTACTCTAATAACTAAATGTAATAGTGTTCTTGATAGTGTTGGAAAATTAACAAAACTCTTATTAACAAAACCTTAACAAAAATTAACAAATTAACCTTATGTCAAACTCGCAAAAAATATAAGGTCGTTTTATTTGAAAGTTAACATGCTCCAGCTATGATCACAAAACAACTGATTTTGAGCAATGAAGAAAGTAAATTTGTCGACACTATTAAGATTTTGGCGCTTTGTTTACAAGTAGTACATCTTGGAATATGCATATTGATTACATTTTGTTTAAACTGTCAAAAACTGCGGGGTTACTAACCAAATTGAAATCACTGTTACCGCTTTGTGTTAATCTATATCTTTGTAATGCTTTGGCATATTCGCAGCTTATTATTGTCATCTATTTTGGGGACAATACCACAAAATCAAATATAAATAAACTACATATTTTACAAAAGAAACCTGTACGTGCTATTACCAAGGTTTCATTTTATGATCCT